>APFE030727914.1:320518-385015 GCA_000404065.3 Pinus taeda | reverse complement strand
AAACACGCCATCAACACATGAGTCCACAAGAATCCCAAAGATGACTGCAAAACCCTGGTCTTCCTTGCCAAAAATTGCAGAGATACAAGAGATAATACAATGAGCTACTGCTCTCTCAAGAGTCCAACCTTCCAACCCCTGGAAATGATTGAGAAAATACATAATATAGGCAAGCCAACCTCTTCCCTTGCCTCTAGGGGTCGAGCTCACTATCCTAGGAGCTGTTTCAACCACTTCTAAACTAAGCACTAGAAAATAGGCAGTCAAAACAACTTGCCTCTATAAACTTGGAAACCAGTTCATACATTCAATTTTTACCCTTTACATGAATGAATCTTCTAGAAGTGTTAAACAAGAGTAAAAGTGTCTTAGAGTTGCCATAATTACATCAAAGATAATCATCTTTCACCCCAAAAAGTCAAACTGGAGCCAAACTGCGTTTTCTGGGCTGAACTGGTCAAATCTTGCAACATTTCCTCAACAGGTCGCACACCTTTTCTCAACGGGTCGCACACTTTTGCAGCTCTGTTTGGAGGCCTTACCGGTGTCAGAATTGAGCAAAAGTGGGCTTGTTGGAAAGGTCTATGAGTCTAATTTCCAACCCAACTAGAATTTTTGAATTTGGAGATCATTTTCCCTGTCAAAACGTAATTCTCCCAAGACTGGTTTCTGCAACTCAAAAAAGGGGCAGAAAGTCAAATTTTTCATGTATTGACCTTTTGGAGGGCCCAGAACTTGATGATTTCTTACTAATGGATGAGAAAATGTAAATTTTCATTCCAATCCAAAAATGCTGAGTTTTTTGCCAAACGAGCTACGATGAAAAGGGCTCAGCGGGGGTAGACCCGTTGAGAAGCCAAAACTTGTAAATTGCACAAAAAATTCACAAATGACAAAATTTTCTCCAAATTTCTTGAAATTTGGGCTGGGAGTCCTCAATCAAGTACCATGCTCATTCAAAGAGGCTTTGGCCAAAATTTGAAGTGGATCGGCTGCTTTCCTTCGTTTTTGTGTTTTGGCCAACCGTCCTTGGAGCACCTTCGTTCTTGCCGGTATTTTTGACATTTCTTTAAAACTATGACACCTGTGCAAAAAATCAAGGAGGTTTTTCTTATTTGGCATGTTTTGGACAAAAACCTCTCTCAGTTTTCCAAAATTCATCTTTGATTGCTCTGAAACATCATTTGAGTGAAACTTTCCCCGATGTGTGAAACAAGGAATTTTGTCAAAATGAAGCGAAATGAAGGGGATAGGGGGCTTCTAAATTCTTGGGGAAATTTTTGGGAGTAGGGAGGGATGTTAGGGAGCGGGGAAAGTGGAATCTCAGAATTGAGTGAGGGAAATGGTCCAAAAGGGAAAAACACAGGCCCAACCTAGAAAATTGCCAGGTTGTAGCTAGAAACTAGGGTTTGTGGAAAAATGAGGAATTTGGGGGATATGAGTGTTGGGAAGTGCTTGATAAGGTACATTAAGGATAGGGGAAGGTGTATGAACATCAGGAAATAATTTTTGCCATCGATTTGGCCGTCCGAGAGAAATTGGCTTCAAAACCCTGGGAGAGGGAAATGAACTTGCCAAGGCACAACTGAAGCATGAACAAGATGTAAAATGACTCATTAGACACTGACATGATAATGAAAACCCTATGAATGATGATAGACTCAGCTGAATAGTGACATAGATAGGCATTTGGGCAACTTTAGAAGGAGTTAAAGCAAACCCTAGACCTGATGCCTAGTGATCAAATTTTGCTTGTAAACTCTTTGAAATGACAAAATTTGACCTTAACACTCTGAAACCACTTTGTAAGAGCATATTTGATCACTGGAGGAAGGCTGGAAAGACTGACACTAACAGGTGTATCACAGTTTACAAGGTAGTCGACTCAGTTAATTAAGGATGGATATAAACCTAGAGTTGTCCTCCCATATACCCTTGAAGGTACATCGAGGTCCAATCCATATAAGCGTTGTCTAATGCAAAACCGCACAGTGAGAGCATTCCCATATACTTTATGTACTGTAACACCGCCCTATATACCCGAAGGTACGTGGATGAGATACGATATACTCACATACGTGGAATGAGGTATCACACTTGGGATGTATTGCAGACAAGTTAGCGACAACTGCTTTGTTTTAAAACGTCGGAACACGTCTCTAGCCTAGAACCACTAAATGTTCTTGTTAATGACAATGCTCCATTAGGTAAATTGATGTTTATTTTAAGTTGATCTTGCTTAGGAATTTTCCTTTCAAGTTCACCATGTGATGTATTCTGAAATTCCTAGGAATGCAACTATCATGATAAGCATTCTTTCCATTCAGTTTAACGATGAAAATCCTAGCTACTTAGGGATAGAGCAATCAGTTTTTTTTTTTTATCAAAGAGCAAAGAGCACAATCTAAAGGCAAATTCCCTACACTATTCCTATCAGCACACACAAACTCTTTCAATGCAACATGCATGTATTTCTTTTTGATTTCCCTTAATGTGAATGAACGAAAAGGAAAACTAATGCACAATCGATCAACAATAGTTCCTTTTCAAGGAAAAGAAGACTTTACGACACTTTCGTTTTCAAAGAAATGAGGAATTAAGACACTTTCAACGAAAAGACTAATCACATGCATACATCAATCAATCGATCTTTCATGAATGAGGACTTTACGACAATTCAACTTTCGAAGGAAAAGACGATTTTACGACAATTTCTTTCGACAAAGATCAATCGACCAAAAACTAAATTTCGACTATAGATTGAAAATGACAAAGTAAATACATAAGAAACATTTATCAATCCTAGTCTAAGTAGGGCCAGGTAAGGAGATGAAAAACTATTTCCAGAGACAAGACATCATTGACATTTAGCAAATCATTCAAATAGGAGAAAATTGGCACAAAAATTCAGCTCCTAGATGGGAAACTGACCCTCAAGGGATCAACACAGGCAACAGTGAGAGAAAATGCACTTCAATGCACTGGATTTATGCAGGAAGTGCATTGCAGCACACTGTGTCCTTCATTGGGTTGTGTTGGTGACAATAAGCCATTTCAAAAGGAAATTTGACACAATTTTGACTCAAGTTTCTATGAAATCAGACTGAAATTCAATCAACAACCACAAATACAGTATGTATAAATGTCTTAAGAGGTTGATAAGATACTAATATGGATGATCGATCCCCAATGGAGTCGCCAATTTGTTTTGGGATGTTTTAGTGTCTACAGATAAACGCTTAAACCCTTAGAATAGTAGCTAAGTCTAGAACAACAGTCCAAAGCATTCTCTACCTTTTCTATTACCAACAGATTAAATAAGATAGTAAAGAAGCCTACCTGTAGCTTTCGCTTACTCCTTATCTCCCTTGACCAATTTTGTCGCTCCCTTCCGTGCTTAATCCGCTTGAAAAGTACCTGCACATAGACAGAAGACAAAAACCGATCAAAGCATATGATAATGATTTATTGATTAAACATGAAATGGAATCAAGTTCATAATACACATATGAAAGCATCAATGGACAATACAAACATATGGAAAAAGATTTGAACACTTTATTAGTAAAAGGAAGAGTTACAACCCAATTTTCTTGATTCAATATCACTCCTCCAGTTCAATCCCATCCTCTCTTCATAATAGGCAAGACATTTTGACATCATTACAATACTTGAAACCAACTCAAATCTCATACTAACAACATCTCCCTATAATTCAATGATTTCTAGCCCCTGATCACTTATATGAGTGTTCTTTTTATAGGTGAATGAACGAAGTTATGCCATAAATGGTGATAATGAATGCCCTCTCAAACTTAGAATTTAGTTGCATGGAGGAAGGGATAAAGGGATTAATGTTCCTTAACTCCATACCTCATCCAAATTTGTGCTCAAAGGAGTAGATAAACTTGGGAAGCTTCTAGATGCATCCAAAGGATAAGAATATTCCAAAACCCCAATGAAATTTCGCTCAAATTCACCCAGTGCAGGCTAAAGAGGGCTCAAGTGCGTTGCATAGCACCCAAGCAATGTACTGGACTGCACTGCAGTGAACCCTAATGAAGCCCTGCCTGTGCTGATCTTCTTAGAGGAAATTTTTGGATGATTTCAGTCATGGAATCTCTTGGGAAGGAGGCATTTTGATGCTTGACTTCATTTAGGGCATGTAACAACTGAATTAGGGTTTTATGGGCCCTAATAGTAATAATCTGTAAGTTGGGGTTGATGTGCCCAAATGGATCTGTAACACCGACGATAAGAGTTTGTTTAGTACCTTGGAGGAGAAAGACCTCCATATGCACATAGAGATGGGTAATGATGAAAAGTATAATGTTTCAGGAGTAGGCACAGTTGCTCTTTAGAGGGAGCATGGAGCTCTCATTACCTTGACAGATGTGAAGTATGTGCCTGGACTGAAGATGAACTTGGTATCGATCGCGAAGTTGGAGGACAAAGGCTACGATGTTGTCTTTAGTAAGGGAAAAGTTTTCCTTAGACACATCACCACGAGACAGGTGAAGCAAATCAGTTCACGAGTCAAGAACCTATATGCTCTTGAGGTTCAAGATGCATGCAAATCCTTGAGGAGCAAGACAAATGTTGGAGACTTGGTGGTTGAGAGGGAGGGTACATTACCTCTCAACATGCAGCGCCAGAATAAGTCTTAGACAATTGTGGAGGAGCCACAATTGGTGAAGCAACTTCAAGAGGTTGTGAAGCAGCTACAACTGGAGAAGACGAAAGGAGACCGAGTGGAGGCATCCACTCATGCAAAGACCTCCAATAGGGGGGAATTTCAAGCCAAGTGGGCAGAGGGATCACATGCAGTCATACCTCCAGATGGGAGGTGGGGCGATGTGAAGTGATAGTCCCAAGAAGGCTGAAATAGGGGTAGGATCCTTGAGGTACCCAACCTCTTTGATTAGACCTTTCTACGGGAGCTCCAATGAGAAGTAGCAGGACTGGCTAAGTGGGTAGAGACAGATGTAGATGGAGCAGAAGAGGGAGCTTCAACATCAAAGGGTGTTTCTAGCCCAACAGGGAGGTCAGTTGGGAGATCAGTTACTTACTTCTCAGTAACTGAGTTGCAGTGCAGCAGTGGGCAGCACGATGCAACATGATGAGAGGAGGTGCAGTGCGGATGCAATACTGGGAGATAGGACCAACAGCAACACGGATGCAGCAAGAGGAATCAGTGTGATTGGTGTAGTCAAAGATCAAAGTGACAGAGGCTAGAGCATTCAGATATTGAAGAGCAAGGAGGTGCAGAGTTTTTAGTCGACAAAGGCAATAAAAGTCAGAGACTTCGATGACAAAGACATCATTCTAATTTAGGTTGGATATTCTTTTGTTTCTGAGTTGCTTGAGCAATAACACTAGTGAGAAGTGCTGCATTTTAAAACATTCCAAAGGTTCAGGATCAAGATCGAGTTGAATTCCTTGCTTGTTGAGAGGGAGTGTTGAAAATAGCAACAAGAAATGCTAAAAATAGAAATTCTTAAAATATCATTGCTATAAATAGCATTTCAGGATATACTCCAACTCTATTGAAAATAGCAACAAGAAATGCTAAAAATAGCATTGCTATAGATAGAATTTCAAGATATATTCCAATTTTGATTTGTCCTTGACTCAAAATTGAGAATTAAAGTTGAAATTTAATCTCACTAGTTGTTTGAAAAATAATTAATTAATTTGTCATGAGTTAATTAGTTGGTGAAAATCAAACATGAAGCCTTTGTGAAGACATGCAACGGTTATCCCTTTGATTGAGGAAGTTATCTGTTAATAAAGGAGATAAGGATGAGTTGCATTTGAGTTGTAATTAGTTAGCTCAGTTAACTGAGTTAAGTCCAGTTAAATTAGTTCCAAACAATTTGTGGAACTAATTGTGAGTTCAGTCAGTTATTGCATGCATGCATGCAACTAGTGTTCTCCAGATAGCTGAATATTCTCTCATAAATAACTCATGCATGTTAGTTCAGAGAAAGAACCAGTTAAGATTAAAGGCAGGGACAGTGTACTATTAGTTGCTAGAATATTCCCATGTGAATATCTCTTGCATGCAGAAAGAACTCATTCCTTGAGGATTGCACAGTTACTACAGAGGCCAGAGTAGTGTGTGTGGTGAGAATCACACAGGTGCCAGCTGGAGGACCCAGGAGAAACAGCGCAAGGAAATAGGAGGCTTGGAGGACTGAAGGAAGGCATATGTGTTGTCTATTCTGTCCATGAGCAGCAGTGAGGGATTGTACTGAGAGCTGGATAGCTTGTGAGCTAAAGCTTTATGTAATCCTGAGATATTTCCACTTGTATGATAATAAAAATAGCGGATTTTTTAGCTGAGGCTTTCCCCAGAGTATTCTTCTGTGTTTCATGTGTGATTGAATCTTCTTCTCTGTTATATGTGTTTTGTTTTATCTCTCAAAAAATCAATTAAGCTTCCACAAGTTTTATTGTAGAAGTAGATTAGGTATTTTGATTTAGTACATTGCATAATCAGTTTAATCTCGAGTGAGAATTTCTACACCCTCCAAAACATTTTAGTTTGCCTAACCATAGCTTAGCTTAGTTGGTTGAATGTAAAGCACATGTATGTTCATGTGTTCACAAGATACATGAGTGAACCCACCAACTCCCAGTAAATAGTCGCATCCACTTCCTCACCTAAAGTGGCATCCTCATTCCTCCAATTGGTCTCTAGAGGAGTCTACATGGGTTTGCATTTGTCCATGTGGAACCTCTAAAGTATCTCGTTGGCATACTTGCCCTGAGAAACAACTAGTTCCCTATCACCTTGCCATACTCCCAATCTGAGGAAGTAGTGCATGAGACCCATGTCTTTCATTTCAAACTCTCTTGCAAGGTCCTCCTTGCAATATATGATCAACTACTCATCACTAGTCAAAATCAATTCATCAACATATAAGACAATAATCAATAATTTACCTTCTACCAAAATATGATAGAGGTTTGCATCCGCTTCACTTTTGGTGAAGCCCAAACCGGTGAGATAAATTTCGATCCTGGTGTACCAAGCACAAGGTGCTTGCATGAGACCATACAACGCTCGTTTGAGTCTACACACATGATACTCTTGATTAAAAGTCTTGAAGCCTTCTGGTTGCTTGATATACACCTCCTCCTCAATAACTCCATTGAGGAGTGATGTTTTCACATCCATCTGGTCGATCTTCCACCACATCTGCACAACCATAGGAAGGATTGATATGATGGATGAGTAACTTGCTACAAGAGAAAATCTCTCATCATAGTCAATCCCCTTAACCTGAGAGTACCCCTTGGTCAAAGATCTGACCTTGTACTTTTTTATGCTTCCATTTGCTGCATGACTCACCCTAAATATCCATATCGAACAAACAACTGATTTGTCTGCTGCTCTTGGGACCACTTCCCAAACGTTTTTATTCACAATGGATCTATACTCTTCCACCATTGCATCAATCCATACAGGTTTTTCTATTGCTTCCTCGAAAGAGGATGTCTCAGTATCTACAAGCTTAGTCATAAGAGCCATGTAGCGAGTGTACCGATCTGGTGACTTTCTCTGTCTGCACTGATTTGAAGGAGCACCTAAATTATCCCTCGTATCTTGCAAAAGTCTCTCAACTTATTTGGTCCATTTCTTGTCTTCTTTGGATGATTATGCTTGAGTGGCTATCGCCACTCTTTTTTCCTCAATTTGTGGTTTCTCCATAACATCCCGAGGGTCCTCCTTTGGAGCTAAAAGATCCTGCTCTGGTGGGATCTGAAGCTTCCTCTCAAGAGAGCACCACCTGGATTTATCTTTATCAAATTTTACATCTCTGCACAAAAATTTCATTCTGAGGGATGGAAAGTACACACGGTAGTCGTGGCGAGTTTCTGTGTTACCCATAAATACCCCCAATTCTGTTGTTGGCTCTAGCTTTTTCCTTGATTATTTGGAGACATGGTAGTAAATAGAGGCTCTAAAAATTTTGAAGTGTGACACATCCGACTTCCTCCCCAAGAAAGCCTCCTCCGGTGTAATCATGCCAAGAATCCGATGAGGACTCATGTTCTATAAATAGACTGTTGTGTTGCATGCTTCAGCCCACAGGTGTAGAGGTAGGCTTTGGTCATGTAACATTGCCCTTGTTTCTCCCATAATGCTACGATTCTTCCTCTCAGCCACCCCACTTTGTTGTGGGGTGTTGTCAACTCTCGTAGAATTCCTTCTTTTGCACAAAATTTTTTAAACTTATTCAACATGTATTGACGTCCATTGTCGCTCATGAGAGCCTTCACCTTCTTGCATGTTTATTTCTCAACTAGTGTTTTAAATTCTACGAACTTGGAGAATGTCTCATCTTTCTTCCGCATGAAGAATATCTAGCACTTCTGTGAGAACTCATCAACAAAAATGACAAAATATTTGTGCCTAGAAGTGGAGGCTATTGAGAATGGTCCCATTGATGGTAAAAAATGACCTCATCAACATGTGAGAGAGATCGCTTGGTCAAAGCACCAACTAAGCCCTTATATGTTTGATGTAGTGTTTCCGTCTAGTTCAATTAGGTCCAGTTACCCCTTCTCTCTCCCTATTGGCTTATGGTTTGTTTATAAATTACCAACATAAAGAGATAAACCATATTTTCCCTAGTGTTGTGCACGTTCAAGAAAGAAGATCCTTAAGCTGAATCTATGGCTCAGCCAAGCCGCAACTAAGGTCCACCCCTGCTTGAGAGGCCTTCTAGAATGTAGAATTAAATCTAAATGCAAATCTACTCTAATATGCAAGCAAAAAAAAACTAACCCTATCTCGAATGGGAAAAGAACAACCTTTTCCCAATTCAAGAGAAGGTGAAATAACTAACCAGGGGAAGAGGACTATTTATATAATGATTGAATTCATTATTTGATTTTCATCAATTAAAAGAAGAAGTTCATTTAATTAATGAAAGATAAAACAAAATAGGAATGCATTTAAACAATAAAAAGTTACTACTGAATGCATTTGAATCTTAATGAATTCATCTTGATTTTTAATTATGTTTTTCTCCTTAGAGATAGATATTATAGAGCTGCAATAACATATAGCATTTGATATAACAAAAGTGTCTAATATCAAATAGCATTACACTATTTAGAATAGACATTAAAAACAATTAGAGAAACTTTAGTAATAACAAATTAACTTGTAATCCAAACAAGAGTGCATTGGAATGAAAATTTATTAAAGTCATACCAAAATTTCATTACAAATTTTTTAGTCCATGAGCAGCTTCAGCTCCTTGGAGAAATTGCTTACAAAAGTGTAAAACAATCTTCTCTTTCAGATCTCAGAATGCTTTGTCTATCCATAATTCAACTCACAATACACTACAAAAGTGCAAATATATTACAAGATAAATCACAAAATTTGAAGTTTTCCCCTCACCTATGACTATAATCCCTATACAAAAGTTCTTTCAGAGCCTCTATTTGCATAAAGGAGTAAATCCTTCCTCATTCTCAAGACTGCTATTTATTTACAAAAATGATTACTAAAAATGTAGAACTATTGATGTTGTTGTTGTCAATCCTCCGTCTTCTTTCTTGTTGGTTCCTTCTCATTGGTCCCAATCTATTGTTCTTAATCCCATTCAACATATCTCCTTCCATAAACCAATCAAAACCAAAATAAATTAAATTGCATATTAAAATCAGAATTAGAAAATCTGAAGAATATATATATATATATAATAAAAATCAACTCTCCAATCAAAATCCAATTAAATAAATAAAATAAAAATAAAACTAAGTTTCCCATTGATCCCTGTAAAGATATTGTTGGTCAAAGAGGATAAAATCAAATGGATTTGCAACAACAAAATCTTTGGACAAATGAAAATATAAAAACAAAGCTCAGAAAATTAGTTTTAATTGCAAATTTAGAGCTTAATTTTCTGCTAATTTTTAGGCACAATCAATGAAAAAATCTGATCATGAAACCAACTCATTAATATTCTCCATAATCTAACGAGCCGTCATGGCCTCATTTGGCCTAGTAAAACTCAACTTATGAACCTCCAAAATTGAAATGTCAAAACAACTAAAATTATGTAAAATGTATACATAAACTAAAAAAATATATTTTTAATTAAAAAACCTAATTTAAATTAAATTAATATATTCTATTAACTATTAATTAATTACAATTATTCAATTAATTTATTATATATAATTAAATTACAAAATCAAAATTAATAACAATTATAATTAATTAAATTATTAATATAAATTATTTTAAAAATATTAAATAAAGTAATTAAAAAATATTATTAAAATACTTTCCATAGTGGCTTTTGGCTCATTGGGTAAGCCAGGGGAAACACGAATACAAGGAGTCCTAAAGAGTTATGATCTGGAAATGGTGAGAGGCATAGGGATCTCGGGGGGCCGGGGTGTGATGCGAAGGTGCAGAGGAATAGAGTGAGTGTAAGGGAAGAGGGAGGTATAAGGTGGAGTGGAGAAATAAAGAGGAATAAGGAGAGGAGTTACGAGATGGAGGAGGGCTGAGCAGGAAGGGAGGTGAGGTGTAGGGTAAGGTGAGGAGGGCCATGGGGAGTGGGTCCTCTTATATAAAATTATATCTATTTATAACCTATAACTATTTATAACCTATAACTATTTATAACTACAAAATTGTACTTATTTTGATAATAGGTTTCAAGATGCAGGGTTTTTTTAAAACTAGAAATTTAAATTAACTTCCGAGATTTGAGAACTTAATTATATGAACTCTCATATTATTTTGATTATTATATCATCTCAACTGCAGTGGTTTTTTTGAATAATTAGAAAAAAATAATTAAAAATTAATAAAAATTAATATTTATATATTAAAATTAATTAATTTGCAAAGATTAAAGTAATATACATTTTATACATTTTTTAGTTTAAATGGTGAAAATACCGAATTTTGGATAGGTGTCATTTGTAAACTATGAGTTCAAATCAGATGAAATAAGAACCGATGGAAAGCTAGTGAAAAATCGAACACAATGAAACAATCAAAATGTAAATCTGATGAGAAGGAAATTTTCACAAAAATGTTGCACACTTAACCAAAAGGGTGATATAATCAAAATTTACATAAAGGGTCCCTATTATTATTATAAAGATAATAAATTAAAAAATGGGGGTGGGAAGGGGGTTGTGATTTTACCACAATAATGAGGAGGGGAAGAACCAATTATTTCTGGTTAATAGATAATGAATTTAACTTTGCCCAAAGGTTAAAAGTTAGCAATTCTATGAAGCCATCAAACAATAAGACATTTCTCATAGGTCCCACATTGGTGAATCAAGCAATATAAGTTCAAAAAGATAAGTACTCGAAGCAGATTGACTCTAAAATCACGAATCCAAAATTTGGGGAATATTTAATATTTAAGATTACCTCATATGAGTAATAGAAATAGGTACATATAAGGGGGTTTTTGATAAAGCACATATCCATCGATATAATGGCCTCTAATATTGCTTTGCTATCAACAAGCCTAGTCATTACCCCGATGAAGTTGTCTTTTAATGCCATACAAGCATGGCCTCGCTGTCAATGAGCGTTTATAGCCCTAATGTCTTTACTTTTATTTCCCATGCTTCCCCTTTTAATCACCCTTTTGATAAACACATTTTTGAGCTAATTTTGTGATGTAGTTGGGTGGAAGAGGTGGGATGGTAAAAAAAACTTAAGTCGCAATGGATATAACACTTCCATAATGTTGACTCCATATCTTTCCTCGTGACTATCAATTCAGAGGCTTTTATAAAGTGGAAGGATGGGAGAAATTCATTGAGTTGAACTCAAGGTCATTTTTTGCCTTGAAAAGATGAAACATATCACTTAGAAAGGATACTTGTTCCTCCATGAAAAACATTCAAGGCAAGAGGGATTCATAATTCCATAAAAATATCCCTTGAAGGTAAATGAAACCCATTGAAATAGACAAAGTACAAATTTCCAATGTATGCCAACCAATGTTGGGTATGGAAAAACCCTTTTGCATAAATCTTGGTAATATTAGCAAAATCAATCCATAACCGCCAACAAAAGGAAAAAGAAATCCAAACTAAAGTGAAAGAAAAAATCAATATACTCCAAAAATGTCAAGTAAGGAAAGGAAAATGAAGGAAAATCCCAAATTAAAAAGACGACCCCAACAAGGCTAACAATAAAAATGTCTCAACAAAAGACTAAAATAAGACAAGCATGTTTGTCTGTCTTATGTTGAGATTTTAATAAATTCTATCTTGCAGAGTTGTAAGAAATTAAGCTCTCAAACCGTAAAGTGAATAACAGTCATGAGGTAAAATGAAGCCAAATGAGAAGTTTCTACCTTTTGCAATATTTTGGTTCTAAAATAAAGGCTTCATGAGAATATCTTAACAATTTTCTAAATAAAAACAAGGCTTGCGAAACAAATTAAAAGGTTTAAGGACTCCCCAGTTTAGCTGATTTGTTGAACATCATAACTGCTCTTCCAAAACTTGAAAGCAAGCAAAACAGGGAGTATGAGTTCCAAATTTGAGCAAGCAAGGATGTAAAATAATTCTTGGAGAGCTACAAGGAAAAAACTTAAAATCAACAAAAACTAAAATAACAAAACTAAATCAAAAAGTGTAAAGAAATGGAAAAGGATGAAAGTGAACACATGAGACTTACCATTTGAAGGATTTCATTTAATTTTGTATGAGAGATTTCGATTTTCCCCATCAAAATATAACCTCTTCTTTTAATTGGAATTAAAAGAATAAAGAAGTATTCTTGGAAGTTTTCATTGACCCAAAATCATCACTTATTAAATCTAAACTAAAGCGAGGAGTAAAGGTAGGAAAAATAATAATTCATGTTCAAGGAATCTGAAGTAAATAAAATTAATTAGAAATGAAAATGAAGATGTGTTTCTTTATGAATTGCAACATCAATTATTCTCCTTTTGTCGCTTTTGATTTTATATCAACCCCAAAATATCCATAAAATCTAAAGAAATTAATTCAAAGTCCCAAATAATATAAAAATGAATATATAAATATGAAGAGGACTCGAGTTAGTGCATATCGTTGACGTGGAGTGATATCTCAACAAACCAGAATCAAAATCGAAATTGACCAATGACCCATTACCTCTGTATATCTCTTGTTTGTTTACCAATTTGTCATGTTATCATAATGAATGCTCTGAAATGACAATTACACATTTAAATTCGATGAGCAGTTTCAATCAACAAGAATATGAACATTAACATTAGCCAAGCATGCACACATCCGAGCGAAAGGGAATAATGGAGCCGAAATCCCATATATGTATACAAGGTGGAAATGCCGTCACTCGGAAGTCAAGTTCTTGGAATGACTTTAGAATTAGATTTAAATCATACTTGCGAGATTATGAGATGATATAACAAAAATAGAAATTTGCAATAAAGTGAGAGTGTGTTGGCCATACCAATTAAGCCAGTGAGGTAGAACTTCGTATTTTTGGAATCTCGGATCTTGGCTAAGTCTATTTCTAAAATGTTACGAGATTTGGGAGACCTAAGATTTTAATGCTTCCAATATTTCGACATTTAAGAAAAAAATTACTTAAGGAATAGTTATGGCTCTAGGCTAAAGGAGTGCATACCCAACCGTAGTGATTCATGTGCATGCGTCATATAATTGTCGCTAGATTCTTTGCAATTTTCCTTTGCTTATAGGCCCTTTGATTAATTATTCAAAATGTAAGAAGTTACATGCCTATGACAAATCAAAATGAGAAAACCCAAGCGTTTCATTTAAACTTCATCCATGAGAAAGGAAAAAAGTGAGGATGACTCATCTCACAGTTATGGAAAGGTAGAGCACAAAATTACTAATTCTGATGAAAAAGAATTACTTCCTTGAACATGCCTGTGACTTTAATTAGACTAGATGCTTTCTTGTTTATAAAATGGAGTGTCTAAATCGAGGTGAAGAAGACCAAGAACATACTTGAGATCATTACCAACATTTATTGAAAGCTCTGCAAATTAAACCAGAAGATAAAAGAAAGGCGAACTAGCTAAAAAAATTAATCCTACTCCTATTCTAAGTGACTGAGAGAGTGTATGACTGAGTATATTCATATTTTTTCCAGTGAAATCATTCTCTCAATTTTATTTCTGCACATATAAAAATATAAGAAATTAAAAACAAAAACAAAATTGCAGCTAGATTATCAAAAGAAAAATTCAGCGTACTATATACATCTTGCAAGTTCAATAAAATAAACTTACTTGTAGAATTCTTACCTTGAAATTATTATAAAACTCTGCCTAGGGATCATGAAAATCAATATGTATTTCAGTGTGTTAGCACCTAAATCCACCTTAGGCTGAAGGAAGGCAAAATTCAGGGTAACCACAAACCACGCTCAGTCTGGTAGCTAGCCCTACCAGAATAGGAGAGGGCTCTCTCCAAGTCACGCTCAGCGAATAAGTAAATGAAATGGTCTGAGATGACTTACAGTGAAATATTGATCTTAGGCTAGTAAGTAAATATGGATACAAGAAGCAATTTTTCTTTATGAATGACTGATTTTCTCAGATGGTATGGGACCAACGGACAACAATGAGCAGAGAATTTAATACAAAGGCACAGATTACTTCGTGAGGCAAGATAGGCAGAAAGTCTAGCAATTTAGTTTTAAATAACGCAGAATGGAGAGATTGATTAGGAGGGTGAAAAGGGAATGAGTACATGAATCCTTTTCAACAGAAGAAAAACACACAACGTGAAACTTTCCCACAGGCAGAACAATAAAAATGAATTCTACCTTATCTTACTCAGAAAATTTCACTAGAAATGAATATGAATGAACTATGAAACATAAAGAAATACATATGAAACATAAGGAAAAACACATTTGCTACACTCACAACCACATGAATCTCATGAAACTGAGTCGCTGCCTTTCATTAATCCTCTGTCAAAATATACAATGAAGAAACGGAGTTTCTTTCCCACAATCTCCCAGAAATTACAAGCCAACCAACCCCTTGCAAATGGTTTGCATACAATAAATATACTATGCCATGAGGAAATAGAACGACCAAGAGTTGGGGAGTTTCTCAAATCATTACAAAATGGAGATGGAAAGCCAACCATTAGCTACAGGTGCAGCGTTACAAAAATGACAAATGGCTTGGGTGACTGTTTGCCTTCCTTTGCCACTTGGATAGAAGCCAAACTCTTTAAACTTTTCCTTAGTTGCCGAAAAAAGTGAAATGTAGATGAGCGGGTCCACTTGGAGAAAGTCGCGAGTTGAAATGTCGCGAACCGGAAGTGATTTGGCCTTTTTCTCTATATGCGTCGCGCCCAATTCTATATGCGCCATGCAACTTTGGAGGTTGTTTTGAGGTACCTGCAGGAGTCCAAATTGTTCCCAAGTGTTCTTGTTGGAAAGCCTGGCCTGTCTACTTTCCAACCCAAGTGAAATTTCTGAATTTGGTGCTCATTTGCCTCTCCAAATCTTCATTTTCCCAAGACTGCTTCCTGTGTGTCAAAATAGGGGCAGAGAGGTCATTTTTTGAGTGTTTTTGACCTCCTGGAGACTCAAATCATGCCCAAATTTCTTGTCCATGCACCAATAGTCGTGATTTTGCATGCTGAATCCAAAAATGCAAGCCATTTGCAATTTGGAGCTCCCAATCCTAAGCGTCGCGCCACAGGGAGAAAAAACATGTGTTGTGACCAAAATTGCCCCAAATTTCTTGAAATTTGGGCTAGAGGTTCTCTAAGAGGTACTATATTGGGCCACAGAGGCTTCAGCCAAGATTCAAAGCCGATCTTTCTCGTTTTGCCTCTTTTGCCTCTTTGTCACTTTGCTCAATTTTTCCTTCAAGCTCCTTATCCGAGCCTTTGAACTCATGTTCCGTGCCCTGTAATGATAAACCATCTGCCTCAGTATGGTTTTGTCCCTGTCGGCCTTCTCCAACAGTCTCTCAAGGTGGATGTTGATGCGCTTGAGCCAAGACTCACGGTCATTGTTAATCTCTTGCTCCAAGGGAGTGAGCTCGATCCTCCTATGCTGGGCAGCTTGGCGATTTTCACGGATGCTTTGTAGCTCCATGATCTCATGCTGGTCCTCAAGCTGTTTGTTCCTCTGCTCCAAATACCTGATAATCCATTTGGCCCTCTCCAAATTGAGTGGCAAGTCTTGGATTTCCGTTTTCTGCTCCTGGATGGTCCTCCTAAGTTTGGCACTCTCCACATCTGCATCATCATCCTGAATGAGGATGAAGTCGGCCCCTTGCTCACCTGATGGCCCCTCGTCATGCATGGGCCTCTTGCCCTTGTCCTGTACCTGTGTTGTCGATGTAGGAAGCGAGGCCCCTTCCACCCCGGGTGGAGATAACACTCGCTTTGCTGCTGCAAACAAATGTCTATTGCCTCTCTGATAGGTGATGAATACTGGAATAGTAGTGGTCTCATGGCGCTCATACTGATGAGAAGGACCACCTATCTCATGCTCCGCCTCTGATAGTACCTGTGAAGTGCTGAAGAGGTCACGGGAGATGAAGTCCTCCCAAGCAATGCCTGCAATCCCAACTGATGATCCACCAAAATCCGGATAAGAGAAAAGTGATAAACATTGTTAAGTTGTTGCTGAGGGGTCTTATGTTGCATGAAGGTGTTCATCCTCTCTATGTTCCTGCAAATGAAAAATGAGAGGTTCATCATCCGTACCCTGGTAAAGTGCATGAGCAACTTGATGTGATAGGCATATAGACAAGAGAACCTCCCCTCACAGCTGAAGTATCTCATGATCAATTTCATGAGTGGAGCATATTCATCTTTCAAATATCTGAATGGAAAGACTCTTGTGAGCCGCCTCAAGAAACTAGCCTTAATGTAAGGCTCATAATGTTTCCTATCCACCTTCTATTTCTTGTGCCACTGTTCTCCAACATTTGGTATGCCGGTTGCTAATGAGATAGTTTCAGGTGTCAATGTGAAGGTGACCCCGGCCAAGATAGAGTGACCTCCATGTAGGTGAAGCACAAAATGACGGGCCAACTCATGATGAACTCTAACATTAGCCACCCTTTGACAAAATTCAAAACATGATAGATGCTAGAAACATAACATAGCAAGAGGGTAGGCCTGAAATTCTGTGAGGGTAGTTGACTCATCTCTAACATGTTTTCCACTCTTGTGATGTCTCCTGGGAGCCTATTCTTCTGAGATGAATCACTTTGTATCTCCATCTCATACTCTGATGAATGCTCAAATGCCATGACTGCTGTGTGTATTGTACTTGGTCTGCCCTTTGATGATGGTATGAAACTATGTGTTGTTGTGATATCTGCCACCAAGGGGAACAGTGCAAAAAGGGTGTTAGGAGAGGAATAATATGATGGGAATAGGGGTTACGAGGAAAATGTTGTTTAGGGATGTGTAGGAGGGTTTGGGGATTTTATAGGGTAGGGTTTTTGGGGTTTTATAGTTGAAAAATGAGTGGAGGGGATAGGGAATAGGGAAGGAATGTTTTAGGGTAGGGAGAATAGGGGAAAATGGGATAAGGGAAATAGGAAAAAATGGGATAGGGGGGAAGGGAAAAATGGAGAAAAGGGGAAAAAATGAGAGGGAGGAAGAACCTTGGAATCCACACCACAATTTTGCAACCCTAGTAACAATGGCTTTGATGTTTCTTAGTGGTTGGTTTTATGAGATTTTGTTGCAATTACACATAGCCATGAACCACCATAACCTTCACAAAAATTTGATGAGCAAGCCAAGAGACAGACCCTACCTGGAAATTAGAAGGAATTCCAAAAAAATTGATGCAATTGGGAACAATTTCGGGCCTCTGTGGGTGTGCGCCACGCCCGTATAAACTTTGCACTGTGGGGTGGCTCTGTGTGTGCCGTGTTCTCTATGTGCGCCGCGCCCCTCTGTGTGTGCGTCGCGCTCCTGAAAATGACTCCAACTTCACTCCAAATGCATGATTTGCTCTCTCAATGCTTTGTTATGTTTCTCTATGACCTTGATTTGCACAATGACTTTGATTTTTGTGGAAACTTGTATATAAAGGCATTTGGAGTCATGGGTTTAATTTTTTCTTCTCCAAAACCCACTTTGCTAATGTTTCATTTTGGCTCTTTTTACTGACTTAATGCAACACTGAATTTCACTTTTTCCTTTGAATTTTTAGCTAGAATGATGAAATTTTCGGCACTTTTTGCAGGGGTTGCATGACAAGACATTTTGCCACGGAAACCATGACTGCACCTGAAGAAATCAACTGACGACTTTTTTGAAAATTTTATCACAAATGACACATTGTTTGACTTTTCTTCAAAACAGAGTTTTGAAGAACAATCGAAGTCTGTCAACATGACGATGAAGATCTCTGAATCATAACTTTGTAAGGGCCTCCATCAGGCCTGCATGGCTTTATTGGACATATTTGAAGACCAAATTGACTAATCCCTAGACCTAATGACTGAAAATGACTCTCATCCATTAAAAGATCGAACATTGGCTGTCATGGACTTTAGTGAACCTTGACAAAAGACCCAAGCCAGTAGGTGCCAGACATGAGGGGGACCAACTAACAAGACCCTTTCTGTCAGATTATGGCATGCCCCCTAGCGGAATGCAGCTGAGTGAATGGAGCGGGACTCCTAAAATGAAATGCAAAAAGAGTTTTGATCTCTGACGGAGGACTGACAAGACCGACTCTAACACAATGAATGATTGGAATCAGTTCAAAGGAAGAGGAAATATCAGGCCAAGCTTGAATGATATATTTTTAAATATTGAAGCTTGCCGAAAACTAGTAATATTATGTACAAAAGAAAGGTCAGAAATATTCTTGAGAACTGGAACTTCTAGATATTTTCCAAATGAATCAACAAAGTATGGATGAACATTTAGAAGATTTCTAGAAGTGTTACATTGCTCGCCAAAATGTAATGATGCACCCTCAAGTGCTAGAATTTGTGAAGAACTCATTTGAAAACAATGAATGAATTGGCCAAACATGAACAAATAAAATTTCAAAATAAGAAGTTGTTGATGCTTATGCTTAAAGCTCTAGAATTGATTTTCATATGTTCTCATTATTGCACTTGATGAGCACTGAGAGTTTGAATGCTTAAAGTGCCAGCATAATATATTTAAAAATTCAAAAATGAAATTTGAAAGGAAAACAAACTCTAACTGAAGAAAATGAGAAAAAAGAAAAATTATAATATATATCAATATTAAAAATAATGGTACAACACAACTGGGATTTGCTTGCAAAAATTTCCTTGCCACAAGTTCCAACAGAGAAAAATTGTTAGCATCAGCTCGTGGAAATGAAAATATTTCAATCTTATGATTAGAAAAGGAAACTCTGTCATCGTAAGAATCATAAATAGGAGTGGATTCCTTAAACTAAAGTCATTAAAATGTATGGGGGCTTGAAAATGAGAAAATACTGGAACGATTTTTGTGATGCTGTTTTCTTCATCTTCAAAAATAGACTAGCTTAAAGAATAGGAATTATGGAAATATGACAAAACATTTTCCAAAGAATGAAGAGACTCAATATTCTCAACTTTTAAATTGTCATTAAAATTGATTTCAGTAGTATTCATTTCCTTTGAATAAGGTAAATTAGAACCAAGCAGAAAATTAGATGCATGAATATATTTTTCAAGAATGCTTAGAGTATGGATAATTAAAGTTTCTCCATCCTAATCAAAATTATCTAGAAATTCATTATTAATGACAACTTCTCTATTTTATGAAATTACATTGGTGTAAAAATTTATTGTTGAAGAATTATTTAATGAATTGCAATTATCAAAAAGATCTGGGTAGAGGGAAAAATGAGAATTTGAATTTATGTACCTGAAAATTTCCCTGGCTCACAAATTTGCTAATTTTCCAATTAGATATTTCAGATTTTTGTCGATTTGAATTATTGTATACTTTGAATTGTTGATCCATGTCCTCACAAAAATCAGATTTTCCATATGTTTGATTCATCTACAAATTATTGCTAGAATGCTATGAAGTTTGAGATTCATAATTATCAGCAAAAGATGATTTTGAATTAATTTTAGTAGTTTGTATATTTCTGACATTCTCCGACTGATTTGTTTGCTACTAATCTAATTATTGTTGAATTAATTGTTGTTGATTTTTTCTAATGAAATTTACGTCTTATTGATTTTCTATTTCATTAGATAAAGAAACATTATTTAAATTCAGAACAGATTTGAAATCAACATCATTTATTTAAGCAACAACAACCTCTCGTTGAGACTGATGATTAACAATATTTGCAATTTTAATTTGTGGAGGATCAATGTTGTAATTTTGAGCAATTGATACTTCATTAGTAGTACATATACTTTATGGTTCTTGATAAGAAATGCAAAGAAGAGATAATAAATGTTTGAACCATCCTACTAGTTGAAATTTGAGAGGTAAATCTTTAGAATGAAATTGCATAAAAATTAATTTGAATATAGTTACAAAGTTTTCCAAAGACTCACCTTCCATCCTACGTAATTCTTACAATTGGTTACAACCTTTTCATAGTCATATTCCTAAAAAGTGTGAAGGAAAATCTTTGAAAATTAATTACAACTATGTACAGAGGCAATTGTCAAGGATTGACACCAGTCTTTAAATTGACCTGTTGGCATAAGAGTAAAGATCTTGCAAATAACACCTTCGTCAATATTGAAATTATTACAATTTAAAATAAACTAAAGGACATGATCAAAAGAAGAAATCTTACCATCGAATTTGATCTTAGACAGAGTCTCAACTACCTTTATTGGAGTGGAAGTTGGTGGAAGCCCGATAGAGAAACTCCAAGGTGATATTTTAAGTGGATAAATAGTAATAAGATAAAATCTTAAAGCACAAAATATTTAAAGACACAATTTACTATGGCCATCCTTCTAGTGCCAAAAATATTGATGGTCAAAAATGACCTCATCAACATGGGAGAGAGATCACCCAGTCAAAGCCCCAACTAAGCCCTTATCCGTTTGATGTAGTGGTTCTGACTGGTTTAATTGAGTCCAGTTACCCCATCTCTCTCCCTGTTGGATTATGGTTTTTCTATCGCTTACAAACAAAAAGAGAGAAACTAGATCTGCCCTCTTGCATGTGCACAGAAAGAGGGTAGATTTGATTTCTCTCTTTTTATTGGTAAATAATAGATATATTATAAGCCAACAGAGAGAGACACGGGGTAATTGTACCCAATTGAATTAGTCATAATCACTACATCAAATGGATAAGGGCTTAGTTAGGGCTCTGACCGGGTGGTATCCCTTACATATCGAGGAGGTCATTTTTAACCATCAACAAGTCCATATACATCCATTAGGAGACTTTTGCGGTCTAAAATGGGCCTCCTAAGGAAATTATAAAATAATAGTGGAAATAATAAAATAAGATTAGATTACATCATCAAATTTTAGAGGGAAAAAATAAAAAACTACTTTTTCAACTTATCTCCCTATGGGTTTACTCAAATTTTGAGCGGGAACACTCGTTAGATGCATAATTTGATTCTTCATCCAAGAAGTACCCATGTTGCATACTTTCGATGGACCCTCCTACATGAAAATTGGGAAATACATGAAAAGCGTGATTGCAATCACGTTTTTTCATGTATTTCTCATTTTTCATGTAGCAGGGTCCATCGAAAGTATGCAATATGGGTTCCTTGGATGAGGAATTGCATTTTTCATCCAACGAGTACTCCCGCTCGAAATTTGAGCAAAACCTTAGGGAGATAAGTTGAAAATAGAAGTTGAAAAAATAGTTTTATTATTTTATTATTTTTTAATCTTTTAGCTTTTTTACCTCAAAAATGATGAATCATCCCCCATGGTTGACATCATCATCTTGAATCCTACTAGTTATTATAAAGTTTATTTTGGTTATACAGTTTTATTAGAAGACCCATTTTAGACCTCAAAAGTTCTCTAATGAGAGTGGATCCTTTCAAGGATTGCATGTGCTTTGTTGTCCCGATTTTAGAAAGTGGATTTTGTGTACTTCCCTAAGGTACACCCTTTGCATGTATCTTTCTACTCTAGTGCTCCCTTTGGGAGGCTTGTGGTTATCTGTTGCATGATATTCAAAGCGTCGTGATGCAAATCGCCAAGTCTTTTATGCCAAAGTTCACCAACATCACAATGCTTCAACTTCTCTGCCTTTGTGTTGAATGCAGCACAATCCTCCACATGTAGCTTGTTGATGTTCTTCACACGAACCTTGAGCAGCTTCACCTATGCCACGAATATGTGTCTAAGGAATGTATTTCTTTTGATGAAGATCACATCATAACCACGGTCTTCTAAAACTGCAACAGAGACAAGATTATTCTTTAGACCTAAAACAAACATCACATCCTTGAGTCTGAGAGGGGAGCCAGAATCCCTCTGAAAGGTGACAGTACCAATCCTGGTTGCTCTATAAATTCCATCATTTCCCATATCAATGTGCATTTGGAGATCTTTCTCCTCCAAATCACTGAAAAATCTCTATCCCTCATCATATGGAACGAAGCACTGCTATCTAGGTACCATACAATTCCCATCACTATGTTAGCCATGCATGCAATGAGAATAAATTCAGGCTTGAACTATGAAGCCAAAGCTTCACCTGCTACTCCTCCTAAGGTATTATTGCTTGTCTTCTTGTGTGGACACTTCATTGCATAGTGCCCTAATTCATGATAATGAAATCACTTGATTATGGATAAGTATTTCTTCTTACCCCCTTGGCTAGATTCTGCTTTGGATTGGGATTTCTTCCCTTTCCCTTTCTTTGATGTTACATCCAAGCCACAATTTTCTTCATCCTCTCTCTTGGATGAAGTTTTGTCTCTGGTATTTCACCTTATTTCCTCTTATAACAAATCGAACCATAAGCGTTCCCAATTTGGTAGTTTCCACCTCCCATTCACCGAATCTTCGTAGTTGTGCCAACTATTGGGAAGGCCTATAAGGGCTAGGCTTACCAAATCATCCCCTGATACAATAACACGAACTTGACCAAGTTAAACACAAATTGTGCACTGAACATTCTCAGGTACTATGGAATGGTCTTTTTCTTCTACATCTTGATATTTTGAAGTTTATTCTTGAGCACCAGCTTCCTGTGGTCATTACTATTCTAGAATAGATATGTCAATGCTTGCCACATTGCATACATAGTCTTTATCCCATGGATATTTGAGAAAATATGGTCTCGTTCTTCCTCCAATATGATTCTCTTCGCCTTGTTTCGAAACTTCCTCCATTCTACTGTTGCTTTCAGGATATCATTATCAATGAATTCCTTCAATCCATTATCTTCTAGCACTGCCTCCATGCGGTCCTTCCAAGCAACATAATTTGGGCTTCCCTCAAGGGCATACTCAAGCCTTATTCCATAGAAATCCATCTTGCTAGCTCTAAAGCATTGATCATGCAAATCTGCTTCTCCTACAATGACAAATTTGAAATCTCTGCTCTATAGTGAACCTGACTCTGATACCATGTTGAAATTAATGTGTAGATTCAAATTTCTCATGAAATTTACTAAATCAGAAGACTTGAAGCTACTCAACTGATCTACGGAAATAAATTCACCATATAGAACACAAATGATAGACATGAAAAAGGAATCACACATGCACAAATATTTATCTAGGGGAAATAAACTGTTGAAAACTCCTTCCTATCTATATTGCATTAATAAGAGAATAGAGAAGAAATACATATGCTTGCTCAACCTTGAGCAGACTCTACAAGTGTATAGTCTATCCTTCTCCCTGACTGACTGACTCTGGCCAACACTTAGCCAATTTTCAAGCCCTCCAAGCTCCTATTTCCTTGCATTGTTCCTCTAGGAAATTAGCCCCTATTATTTATGAATTTCCCACTATCAAATTGCACAATTCCTTTAGGTCCTTCCTTTAACTGTAAGCACCACCTGTACACACACAAATATGCTAAAAATGATAGTACACTACCTTGGAATCTCCATCTCAACTGGGTAACTCGAATTCTTTGCATACAAAAATTATTTTGGGTTGATTGATTAGTTAATTGGTTGATCACTAAGTTTTGTTGAAGTTTCATTTCCACAACTTAACCTCCACTATTTCTTCTGATCGTTAGAACTAGTTTAACCGACAATAATTAAAATTAAATGAAATAGATTTCTACAAATTAGCAATCAATCTCATTGAACCAAACTGAAGCTTCCCCAACTCGAATTAAATGAGTTAACTGAGTGACAGGTTCCATGTCACCTTAGTTAACTACCTCCAAGATTTATGTTGATAGAATTTCGAATTTTCTCTAGTTTGACCGAGATAAAGTCAAACTAAGATTTTCTTGCTGCATTTTCAACAGATGCATCGACTACCCTTGAAGGATAGTTGTCTGACTATTGTAGCAAAGAAAAAGAGGTATGTTATTTTGTTGCTCATTTTGGAGATATTCATAGACATGATTTGAAGGAAAACCCAATTCCCTCACTCAAAGGAAGTGGACTATGGATTTTCTTAAGCTATGATGATTTTATTCCATATAATGATCAATAAGAGATTATTGTTAATTTTCTTGAGCCATATTTACATATTCCCATTTTCATACCTGAATTGCATTCAAGTCACATGAATTTGAATAATATGAGCTAAATTTTTATCAACCTTTTTGACTTTGATTTTTGTGACAAACTACCAGATTGTCGAATTCTTGTCCTCTAGCCATCTATCCCTTCCCACAATTGGTAGTATGTCCTTAGGGACATCAATGAGATTTGTATGCTTGAGATAACTATTGGGAGAGAGTTCCTAAAATTGATCATATTGATTACTCGATGAATTGAAGAAGTTTGAGGTTGAATAATTTCTACTATTATTTGGCCACGAAGATCCTATTCTTGTGCTTGTAATTCAATCTCAATAGTGGATTGATATGGTTTATCTTTCACCATCGAGTCGAAAATATGCAATCATATCTTTGAAGAAATCATCATTATCTATGTCATAAATGGGATTCCCATCAAAGTAAAAAGAAATTATGTGCCATTTTTGTATATCAATATTGAGAATTACACCAATGTCTTCAATTTGTTTGTTTTCATGTTCTTCATCAAGTAAGGGTTTCTTCATGAGAGCCTCTTTTTAAAAGTCATTAAAAGATTTGTGTTAAGATTCAAATGCTTGGAAAGTAGTGTATCATATCAAGCCCTTGATTTCATGTCAAGGAAAAAAGGAAGATACTTGAAAGTTATTGTCTTTAAGTTTCTCATCATTGACTTGTTGCTCTAATGTTTCTTCATTTTTCAGTGGGAAGCATGAGAAGACTCTTCATCATTTTTCTCTTCTTGCGATGATGTGACATAATACCTAGAGGCGTATGAAAATATATCATACCCAAACTAGCTTTAAGTTTCAACAAGTTTTCATCAGTTTAATGCCCAATCCCATATATTTCATATTACCCACCAAAAGTGGGTTACCCCATAGGATAGTTTTTCTCCTAGATATCTCTTCAGCTGGCAACAAGTAGCCATTGATCTAGGAAATTCATTGTGCCATTTGATATTTTCTCCTTGCATCAGTCATATGTCCCCTCGCCCATCTGTCAATAACATATGTTAGAGGGTGGGAAATCCAACCCAAAAGGTTGGTTTTTTTATTGTGCAATCAGGAGCTTATGCTTGTTTTTCTTGGGCATTTTGGGCATGTAATATTGGGTTACTTAGAATAAGGAAGGGATTTGATCATGGTTTTATTACCTCTCCTTAAATGGGGGGCTAATCCTCAATCCTAGTCTTATGGGATCGCCCCTATTTTCCTATGGATTTAGGAAGGACACTACTTTGAAAACCTCAATTTTGGTAGCATGGTCCTATTTTTTCATTCCACATTTTTCACTCCCCTCCGCAAATACAAGCCCAATTTCATCATTTTCCCTCTTTGGGTCAACAAGGCCCTAGCACTTCCCGTTCCTTTGTCCACATATGTGGGTTGGGCTTGGAATTGTTACCCTAGAGGTTGATACAACTAAAGGAAAGTTAAAATCATATCATGGCCACAAGCAAGAAACAAAAGAAAAATAATATTATAAAATGCAAAAGATGGTTCAGACATTTAATATAATATGTGGGAAAAATCCAAACATGAGCTCTACCCTTTATCATGGACATCACCCTGGTTACTAGGGCCCCATGAGTGTCCCCACATCATTAAGGTACCCATGCACGTCCCAACCCCTGGTGGGCGATGAACTACCCAACCTTAAGGGGGTAATAGCTACTTGATATCATTCACAACATGATCTAATTTCTTAGAACCCCAAGCAATAATACAAAGAAAAAATACAAAATACAAAAGGAAAATAAAGAGGGGTGGAAAAATAAAGTTCGGGGTAGCTCATGTGTCCATGATTTCTCCCTCCTACATCTATATACCCAATATGAAAACATACCTCATTATAATTATCCTTGTACCAATGACATTTGGTCTTGAGACCCCAATGACCCCATCCATTTCATTATCTTTCATATGCCACCTATCACTTGAAGGATGTACCAGGGACTTGTCTTTCCCCTTAGGGGATGGGAACACCTAATAGGGTCATTATTAACCACTCCTACCTAGGGAGGTAACATTACTTCGAGATCAAAGCCCCAAATTTAGAAGGGAAGACCCATATGAAGTCTCAATGTTCCCATGATTAACAAGCTTGGTTATTTTAGATGCACTAATGACTTATTGTACCTGATGGTGAGGATGCAACACTGGACATTATATGTAATTGGCAGGTGGTTTTATCGTGGGATGGGAAACTTAATTGGGGTCCAAGTCCACCATAGTATCATATTGACACCCCGAGGTGAAGCATTGAGAGCCATGAGACTCCTGTCATGAGAAGAGCATAATTTCGCGCCATGGGAACCTTCAACACCCTTAGCAGTATTCTCATTGCCCCACATTATTCATGAGATGATGCACTTGGACTAGTGTTCCCTAGCTAGCTTAGCATTTACCATGTGGTGTGGCATCTTATCCAAGGCTCAGAGGAGGATTTTCTCGCCCCTTGAGACATGGGAGGGCGAGAAACATTGTCAAAGCCCTTAGTATTGGAGCATTACAGACTATTATATCATCGGGAGAGCCATGAGACCAGTTTTTGTGCCCCAAACACACATTTGGGCCCCACATGATGATTTACTTAGAGAGTTAGGGGCCATCCTCTACTACAAGATTTATGGAGCCCTCTCACACATTTTGGCACAAAGAGGACTCACCGTTGTTTTCTAACGACCCTACATGAACATGATGTCATCATTTTGGCTTGAATTTGGAAGGCTAATTGATATTTAGTAAAGATACTTTGTTGACTTGTGACCAAGGGATGTAACTTTCCCATATTTATAATGTTGACGGGCTTGTAGGCATAATTCGACCTAGTAGGACACATACAAATAAAACATATTTTCATTTGGATTGAATCATCATCATCACTTGGGAATTTTGGCTTCTTTGGAAAATTCACACTTGTTCTTAGATTGGCTATTGGAGTATCTTGGATGAATTTCAATATTTGGCATTGATTTTTAATCTTCTTTTGGAGCTATCTCTTAATCGTGGATGGATATATCACATGTCATCTTGTGAGTTCTTTTTGTTGGAATTTTTCTCTTGAAATATGTTTAATGTATGGAATCATTACAACTAGATTAACGCTACATTGTGCCCTAATTTTGAGAAGATAAATTTTGAAAGCTATTTGGTTGATGATTGCATATGTTATTCAATGTATGTCATGTGATGAATGTTCCTAGTGGTGAAATATTGTTTTTCTCCATAAAACTCCATAACCCATGAGTGGGTAATTGTTGAGGGTTGGTAACCAGGGCATAAATTGTTGACTCCCTTAAATATAATTTTGGCTAATCTAAAGTGTCTAGGACTCCATATGCCCAAAGGACAAGGCACTAGTCCAAGCCTTTGGTGATCAAACTTAATTTCTCTCCATAAATTTCCTCTCCAAAATTTCAGTCCCCTAAAGCAGGATGGTTAGGCTTGGACATAGAGTGAATTGCATTAGAGAGTGATTTGGTGGATTCCAAGAGCATAGAAACCAAGACTAGGGTCTTATCTACAAAATCACAAAGTTTATTTAAGAATCCAATTTCTTTCATCAATAAAATATCGTTCCCTAGGTGTGCCCTAAGAGTGAAGCCCTAACTTGTATGACCTTAACTTGGGGACTTCTTTGAGGGTTGTATGAGCGTGTAGTACTTGGTGAAGTAAATCATAAGAATCCATTTTTCCTCCTTTCCTTGATATCAGGAGTACCTTTGTCCATGATAATTCAATAAACCCTAATCATGCAAGTCTTTTATAGGTCTCTTAGAGGGAGTGAATAACCTTTATAAGTGTCATATCATCACATAAAGCTTCCCTTGAGAGGTCCTACCATATCACTTGGCACCATAAACCCTAGAATATCTATCAAAGGTGATTATCTAACGTAGTGGGGCTCCTCCCATCGCTAAAAGTCTGTAAAGAGTAGGGGACCTTGGTTGTGGTGATAGTGGGCCATTGTCCCATTGCTAGCACTTAGTCCAGCTCTTTGTCTTATAGGGTTCCATTCTACAAGGCCTACTATATTTTTTGGTAACACTCCTCGTATAAAGAATCTATAAATTGAAATTGTAAATTAAAAAATTTTAATATTTTTATGAAAATGAAGCGGAAACAAATAAACACACCATAAAATGACACATTGTTTTTGGGAAATGCTCCTAGAAAAACCCTGAGGGGAAAACCAATAAAGAGATTGAGATATAATTATTTCTTGAACCCACAAAAAAATAACTTATACAACAAATTATTTTCAGAAATAAATACCCCAAATTTTCCTGAAACTCATGTAGAGAAAAACCCTTGAAAATAGTGCCAAAATACTTCTTATTTCTTGTGCCATATTTCCTCAATTTTTGTTGTACGATTTCCTCAAAACATGTATTGTACAACTTGCAATAAATGACATAAATTTGCCTTGATTTTTTTGCATTGTATGACTTGCGATAAATGATATAAATCAACCTCTATTTTTGTGCATTGTACAACCAACTATACAAACTGTATTCCTCCATAAACTTGTTACTCGATTTGTGTGTTCTTGGAAAATATGAAAACCTTTGCTGCATTCTCTCTCTTTTTCCTTAGCTCTCTATATTTCTCTCTCTCCTCATTAAATGGCCATAATGAATGGTTTTTCCTAGAAATTTTCCTTTTTGTTATTTGTTATAATGATATTTATCTAACCCTAAGATTTAATGGCTACAATTTCATCTTAGCGAAGATGATTAATGCTTCTGTTATAATTTTTCCTTGACACAACTTAGGGTGGATTAAGTAATTTTATCATTGATTTTATAAAAAAGTCAATTTAACTTTAAATATCATAAAGCCATTTTAACTTTATGTCTTATAAAGCCACTTTAACTTTATATCTCATAAAATCATATTAAGATCATATAACATAAAGTTAATTATTTCTAACGACCACTTTGGACACTCTTCCACATTCTAGACACCAAGACAATGTGGAAGACACTTGTCTCAACTAACTTTTTCAATAAGACCTCATCTTAGTTCCTCTTAAGGGAGTCCTTGGTTGACCCCACATACACAAAAAAAGGTAGGCATTTGCCTACTATCTAGTCAATGATGAAATTAAAATGTATACACTTTATTTCTGTTTTAGGGTAATTTTAAGGTTTTAATAATTTATATTCAACTTTTAGCCATCAAAAGTTTAGATGTCTAAGGTTTTCCCTTGCATTTGGCCTAAAAGTTATTTTATTGTGTAATTGCCATAGCTGATTTGTAATGAGCTCTATTAGGCTGGATATTTAGATCCATTGTGGTTGTTACATGTTATTAAAATTTCAAAATTAACAAGTTACTTGAAAACCTACCTTTATTCCTTATTTTAGCCCTAATTTTCACTTGTTTGCAATTTGTTCAAGAGAGCTAAATTATATAGTCATTGTGACATGTTCGTTTTATGACAACGGCTAGTGGTTTTTAGATTTGAATTGTTAATAACTTAATAAAACCTTTCAAATAGCCCCAAGTTTGATATTTACTTTTGGTTACATATCTATCTATCACTTGGTTGATATATTTTATTGGTAGTGAATTCAGTATCTATTTAGGAGACCTTAGGTTGGATTATCTTTCCTTGGGGACCCTGTGTCCTATTATGGAAGCCTCCATTGTGTTGGACATGCTCTTCACTAAAACATGGGAAGTAGGTGCTTAGTTTTCAATGGAAATATGTTTTATGTTCCCCTAGTCTAAGCACCTTATGAAGGCTTTTCACCAAGGTACTATTTTTTGTGTTAAAAAGTTTGATTGATGTTGCTTCTCATCAGCACTTTTTTTGCCAGATATATTGTGTTATGTCTCTAGTGTTTCTCCCATAGTGGGGTTTGTTGTGACATGTTTATTTCAAATTAGCATGTGTTCAAGAATTATGGCACCTTTTGATTGTGTGGCATTATCTCTTCCCATTACTTGTTCTAAATTTTTGGATCCTCTATCTACAAAAGCATATAGGAGCTAAGGAATTTTGTTTAGGGGCTACATTTTAGAGATGGGCAAATTTTCCATGCTTTTTCCAAAATAAACAATTAGCTAATTTTTATCTTATTCAAAAATGATTTGCTAAACTTTTATAGGATAAAATTGTTTTACCTTGAAAATTTCCAAAAATTTATAGAAATTATATAAAATCATTATAAATTTGAATATTTTCTCAAAAGTATCACTAAAAATATTACAATTTGCACATTAGGGATTATTAAGACTTGCTTAAGTTTCTACACTTTAGCTTAAATTCCATCCTTAAAAATTTCCCTTGATTCTACAATTCAAATTTTGCTATTGGAGGAGGAAGGGTATTTTTTGTGGCAGTGATCTTTGAGATTTGAGGTTATAACCTCTAAATACAAGAGGGTATTAGTGCATTTGAAGGACCAGTTTATCTTTTGACAAGCTTGTGATCAACGAAATTGTTGGGATGTTTTCTTTCAAATGTGTATTCAAATTCAGAATTAGCATGTGTAAGTTATAATAGAGAAATGCTGGTGGAAGTTTAGTAAGAAAATCCAACATTATGATTAAAAAAAAAATACACCATATTACGCTAGTAGAATATTTTTTTGTGGTTCTTTATGCTTATTATACCGTTTTTGAACTAGAGTGTTAATTTATCTAAGAAAAACAAACGATTAGTGTGCAAGTAATTTTTTATGCCCACACATTTAATTTTTTACTGAAAAATCCAAAAACAATTAGGTTTGAAATCTATGCATAATTAATGTGACTGAGCTTCTAACAAATTATGCACAACATAAACAAGAAATCCAAGCACATAAAATTTTACACAACTTTTGCCTTGGGAAACCCTAGTGTGGGTAAAAATCAACAAAGAGGGATTTTACTAGGCTTCAAAGAACAAATCAGGAAAATCTATAACAATAGTTATAGAGAATTTAAGTTCAAGAATAACGCAAGAAAAGGGATCCTCTCCTCTACATAGTACGACCTAGCAACCAACCTTTCCCTCTGCAGACTTTGGCCTTTCTCTTCAATGAACTCGACCCAAAACATGACCTCTCCTCTAGAGGATAACTTAGCCCTAAAGACTTGATCTCTCTCTCCTATGAACTTCGACATGGGTATGAACCCTCTTTTCAACAGATGATGGCATGAACATGGCCCCTCTTTGTTTGTGAATTGGTTCCTTCTCCTTAGTTGGTCACCCAAATTGGCCATCTTCTCTTAGTGAAGGTGATATCCAAATCATGTCCTTCACCCACTCATTCCAAAATTTTATAATTTCTCTCATAACCCTATTTCCTAATAGAGATCTTCAAAGAAACTATTTAAGGCCAAAATTTGATCTAATCATTTTTTTTTATCTAGTAAAAAATTAAATATTAATTTCTAAAATTATAAAATTTAGAACTCTAAGTTACAAAGCCAATAATAACTAATTAGATTAATTATCATGCTTTTCTTAAGTTTAAACTTAGAAAAAACCACTTAAATAGGTAATTATTAACGTATATTTTTCATGCATGGACATAAGGTCTATGCAGAGATACATGTCTGAGCTACAATTTTTAATGCTCCCTCTTAGCGAGGAAGGTGTTTTGTATCACCCCCAACTTGTCTTTGAAGAAGAAAAACTCGCCTTTCATCAAAGCCTTCATGAGTAAATCTCCAACTTGTTTGTTTATAGGTACATATTAAAAATTCACCTTGCCTTTTTGCAAATAGTCTTGGAAGAAGTGATATTGATCTCTATTTGTTTCGACTTGTCATGGAACATTGGATTTTCCGAGAGATTGATGTAGATCTAATTGTCACAAAGTGTCATGGTCGGATCCAATTCTTTATCAAACAACCCCATTAGTAACTTTCGAAGCCAAATGGCCTCACATGATGCTAAAGATGCTGCCACGTACTCAAAGTTAACAAAACTCAATGAAATTGACTTATGTTTCATGCTAAACTAAGAAACACCTCCAAAACCCAAGCTAAAACAACATCATGAAGTAGTTTTTGTGTCAACTACATTTCCTACCTAGTCAACATTTCAATAATCCTCTAGCTTCACGCCATCTCCCTAGACAAAACTCAACTCATATGCCATCGTACCATGTAGATGCCTGATTATGTGTTTCGCTTCCAGCCAATGCACTAACTTTGGCTCAACTAAATTGAATTGGCATATTGATGACAAAACATATATTTGGTTTTATGTTTACCAATACATAAGAGAGTCAATCAACTACTTGTATGCAGTGGGGTCGACTGCCTTTAACCTGGAAGCATCAATTTTATTACAATCGGCCACCATTGGCATAGCCATAGGGTTACAGTCTTGCATCCCAAATTACTTCAAGGTATCCATAGCATACTTTGTTTATCTCAGGAAGATTTTCCCATCTTTCTACCACATCTATCACCCCAAAAAATAGTGCATCAAACCCATATCCTTCATCTTGAATTTTGAAGGAAGATCCCTATTGAAATATGTAATGAGATTCTCTAAACTTGTAAGAAACAAGTCATCTACTCTGACCAATATGTAGTATAAGTTTGAGTCAACATCATTCTTGGTGAATCCCTTCCCCATTAGATAGTTGTCTATCATTGAATACCACACGCGTGGTGCTTGCTTGAGTTTGTACCATGATTTCTTCAATTTGTATGCATGAGAATCCCTCCCATGCACTTCAAATCCCTTTGATCTCTCTATATGGACCTCCTCCTCAATCACACCATTAAGAAATTCCATCTTGATGTCCATCTGATGGATCTTCCCACCCATCTCTACAACAATGAAAGCACTACCCTGAAGGAATACCTCTCTACATGGGAAAACATATCATCATAGTCAAGTCCCTCACTCTAAGAGAACCCCTTATCCACAAACTAGGCTTTGCATTTCTCAATAATGCCATCAACAACGTGTTTGATATTATAGATCCACCTATATCCCACCACTGACTTACCTTCAAGATGTGGTACAACCTCCCATACATCATTCTTCATTATGGAAGGGTACTCTTCCACCATGGCATTCCTATGCACGTGTTGCTCATATGCCTCTTGAAAACTGGAAGGCTTAGCCTCAATCAACCGCTCATAAGAGCCATGTAATAGGAAAATATGTGTGGTGGTCTGCTCTCCCTTACAAAAGTCCTAGGAGCTTCCACTTTCTCTTGAGCTTCCTTAAGGTACACTTTTTCCATTTAGGAATCTTCTTCCTGAAAGTTCAATCTTGGGTAAATGGAGCATCCTACTCCTAATGCTCATGTTGTTCATCCTTCACACAATTTTGGAGTCCTGCAATTTGTATTGCATGTCTCCTATCTTCCTTTGGTGCTTCTTGCTCCTAAACCTCGGGTACAACTAGAACTGAGCCACAAGACTTTCTAAAATCCATGCTCTACTTAAATTTTCACATTCCTTCACACCACTGTCATCCTATGTGCAAGAATGTAGACTTTGTAAACCTTTGAGGTCTCACTATATCTAATGAAGATACCCTTCTCCACTGTAGGCTTGAGCTTCATCATTTTCTTTTATGGAATGTGGAAATAAAACAAGCACCCAAAAATGTGAGGATGCCCAACATCTAGTTTCTTCCATGTGAATAACTTTTTAGGATTCATCATCCCTAACACCTTTGTGGGCTCTTGTTTTGCAAATAAATTGTTGCAATGCACACTTTTTCCCATAAGAACAAAGGTAAATCTTAATCATCATGTATTGCTTTTGCTTCCCCAATAATGGCTATGTTCTTCCTCTATGATACTCCATTCTACTGTGGGTTATATGGAACTATTAACTCCCTCTTAATTCCATAATCTACACAAAACTCCTTGAAGGCATTCGAGTTGTACTTGCCTCCATTGTTAGATGTAAACACATTGCTATTTCACCTCGTCTAGTTCTCTAAACTCCTAGAATTGATTGAAGACCTCGTCTTTGGTATTCATAAAATAGATACATGTTTTCTTGGAATTGTCATCTATGAAGGTCATGTAGTATTTTAACCCTTCAATAGACATGATTGACGTTGGTCCACATGCATATGAACGGATCAAGTCTAAGATCCCTTTGGAATTGTTGTCACTACTAGGAAATATGGTCTTGCTGTACTTTCCCATGGTACACCTCTTGCACATGTCATGTTGATCTATAGTGAAATTAGGGAGGTTTTTCATGACTCCTTGAGAACTTTTGAGTGCTCCATGTTGCAAGTGTGCCATTCTCCTCTGCCATAATTCACCCAAGTCATGATTATTGTTGTTGCTGCTAACCAATGCTTTGGTTAGCATGAACTAAATTCTATATAACTTGTTTATTCTCTCTCCAAGAACCTTTTTTATGCTAAATATGGAGCCCTTAGGACAAATATACACCTTTCCATCTTGGAAAATCACCACATTACCCTTGTCCTGCAAAGCTGAAACAAAAATCAGATTCTTTATCTAGCTAGTAACGTACCACACATCCTTCACAAGTAGAGTCTTCCATGACTCCCTTTGAAATTTAACAGGTCCACTGACTACTGGCATATACATGGAATTATTACCAATATCAATAAGGAACTCCAAACTATTCTCCTTCAAACTAGTAAAATAATCTCACTCTTCAGTTATGTGACATGAACCACCACTATCAATCTACCATAGGCTAGTGGCCATTCAACTAGAGAGACATGCAATGAGTGAGAACTCATCCTAAAATATGGTTGTAAAATCATCCATCTCAATTGTAGCATCAACTTTCTTATTTTGTTTTCCTTTTTTCTTGTTAGGGTATTGGCTAATTAAATGTCCTAGCTGGTGTTAAGCAAAGCATTGCACTCTGCTAGTATTGAACTTCTTTATTTCCCTTTGAGGTATCTCCTTCAATGGAGCATTTCCTGGCCTTTCACTTTCCTGTAGAGGTTAAGTTCGTGTTCTATTCTTCCTTTCCCTTCTTATTTTGTTCTCCACACCGAGACCCTTCACGAATCCATTCTTATGTGAAAGCATCCCACAATATTTTCAAGGTGTGAAGATGCTCTTATCCCACGATGCATTTTTACAAATACATCCCACTACTTTGTAAATCGATTAAAGGTTACATGCACCACTTTAGAATCTTGGACTGTCTCCCCAATAAATTCCATTTCATTTCGTAGCCAACCAGGCTTGACGATTGCATATGTTATTCATGTTATGGCATGTGATGAATGTTCCTAGTGGTGAAATATTGTTTTTCTCCATAAAAATCCATAATTCATGAGTGGGTAATTGTTGAGGGTTGGTACCTAGGGCATAAATTTTTGACCTCCTTTAATATAATTTTGGCTAATCTAAATTGTTTAGGACTCCATATACCCAAAGGACAAGCACTAGTTCAAACCTTCGGTGATCAAACTCAATTTCTCTCCATAAATTTCCTCTCCAAAATTTCAGTTCCCTAAAGTAGGATGGTTAGGCTTGGACATAGAGTGAATTATATTAGAGAGCAATTTGGTGGATTCCAAGAGCATAGACACCAATCCTAGGGTCTTATCTATAAGATCTGAAAGTTTAGTAAGCATCCAATTGCTTTCATCCATAAAATCTCTTGCCCTAGGTGTGCCTTAAGTGTGAAACCCTAACGTGTATGACCTTAACTTGGGGAATTCTTTAAGGGTTGTATGAGTGTGTAGTACTTGGTGAAGTAAATCATAAGAATCCTTTTTTCCTTATTTCCTTGATCTCAGGAGTACCTTTGTCCACAATAATTCAATAAACCATAGGTCTCATTCAAGTCTTTTATAGGTCTCTTAGAGGGAGTGAAGAACCTTTATAAGTGTCATATCATCACATAAAGCTTCCCTTGGGAGATCCTACAATATCACCTAGCACCATAAACCCTAGAATATCTATTAAAGGTGATTATATATCTTAGTGTGACTCCTCCCATCGATGAAATTCTGTAAAGAGTAGGTGACATTGGTTGTGGTGATAGTGGTCCATTGTCCCATTTCTAGCACTTAGTCTAGCTCTTTGTATTATAGAGTTCCATTCTACAATGGCTTCTATATTTTGTGGTAACTCCGCTCATATAAAGAATCTATAAACTTAAATTGTAAATTAAAACACTTGAATATTTTTATGAAAATGAAGCGGAAACAAATAAACACACCATAAAATGACACATTGTTTTTGGGAAATGATCCTAGAAAAACCCTGAAGGGAAAACCAATAAAGAAATTGAGATATTATTATTTCCTGAACCCAAAAAAAAATAACTTATACAACAAACCATTTTTAGAAATAAATACACCAAATTTTCTCAAAACTCATGTAGATAAAAACCCTCGAAAATAGTGCCAAAATACTTCTTGTTTCTTGTGCCAGATTTCCTCAATTTATATTGTACGATTTCCTCAAAACATGTATTGTACAACTTGCAATAAATGACATAAATTTTCCTTGATTTTTGTGCATTGTACAACCAACGATACAAATTGTATTCCTCCATAAACTTGTTACTCAATTTGTAAACCCTTGCTCCCTTCTCTCTCTTTTTCCTTAGCTCTCTATCTTTCTCTCTCTTCTAATTAAATGACCATAATGAATGGTTTTTCTTAGAAATTTTCCTTTTTGTAATTTGTTATAATGATATTTACCTAACCCTAATATTTAATGGGTAAGATTTCATCTTAGCCAAGATGATCAATGCTTGTGTTATAATTGCTCATTAACACAACTTAGGGCGCGTTAAGTAATTTGATCAATAATTTGATAAAAAAGTAAATTTAACTTTAAATATTATAAAGCCATTTTAAATTTATGTCTTATAAGGCAACTTTAACTTTATATCTCATAAAGTCATTTTAAGATCATATATCATAAAGTTAATTATTTCTAACGACCACTTTGGACACTCTTCTACATGCTAGACACCAAGCCAATGTGGAAGACATTTCTCTGTGCTAACTTTTTCAATAAGACCTCATCTTAGTTCCTCTTATGGGAGTCCTTGGTTGACCCCACATGCACAAAAAAAGGTAGTCATTTTCGTACTATCTAGTCAATGATGAAATTAAAATGTTTACACTTTATTTATGTTTTAGGGAAATTTTAAGGTTTCAATAGTTTATATTCAACTTTTAGTCATCAAAATCTTAGATGTCTAAGGTTTTCCCTTGGATTTTGGCCTAAAAATTATTTTCTTGTGAAATTGTCATAACTGATTTGTAATGACCTCTATAAGGTTGGATATTTAGATCCATTGTGGCTGTTACATGTTCTTGAAATTTCAAAATTAACAAGTTACTTGAAAACCTACCTTTATTCCTTATTTTAGCCCTAATTTTCACTTTTCACAATTTGTTCAAGAGAACTAAATTATATAGTCATTGTGACATGTTTGTTTTATGACAATCACTAGTGATTTTCAGATTTGAACTGTTAATAACTTAATAAACCCTTTCAAATAGCCCCAAGTTTTATATTTACTTTTGGTTACATATCTATCTATCACTTGGTTGATATCTTTTATTGGCAGTGAATTGAGGAGTTATTTGGGATACCTTAGGTTGGATTGTCTTTCCTTGGGAATCCTATGTCCTATTATGGAAGCCACCATTGTGTTGCTCTTCACTAAAACAAGGGAAATAGGTGCTTAGGTGTCAATGGAAATATTTTTTATGTTCCACTAGTCTAAGAACCTTATGAAGGCTTTGCACTAAGGTGCTATATTTTGTGTTAAAAAGTTTGATTGATGTTGCTTCTCATGATGATATGAAAATGCGTAAGATGAAGATTGTCCTCTAACACTTTGCAAGTTTGAAGATGAGGCTTTAAAACATCATGTTAATTTGGTGTTCCTTCAAGCATGAATTAGTTCACATGTGCAAGTTAACCATAAAGAACATAACACAAATAATCACGCAATCATCAGTAACAATGACACCAAGATTGATGATGGAGTTCACCCTTCTTGGGATATGACTCCGAGCCCTGCTCAAAAGGCTAGGCAGCTCATATTTCAATATTTAAAAAGAGGTACATCAATTTTCAGTTTACAATTGTGGTTATTTCCTTTGCAAGGAAATGTTCTCCTATAGATAAATCTCACAATATACTTCAAAATCTACAATCAACATGTCATCTATAGCAAAATAAAGAGTTTTATGCAAGGACTCTAAACCTCAACTGAAATTGAGAAATCATGCATCAACAATACATCATTCAATTACCTGTCTCAACTTGACTTAGAGAGACAACAATCCATATACTGACTTCTGAAGAATTTAGTTGTTGCAACTATCGAACAGGCTCTGCCGATGAGTTTGGAGCGCACCAAAACCCCCATTTTGGCTCTTCAAGTGCCCAAATTGGCTTCCGTATGACTCCAAAATTCCAAAAACCAAATCTACTCCAGAATGGTTCTCAACACCACCTCTGAGCTTCAATTTCCTCTACTTCTGAATTGCATTTTCCCACCTTTTATAAGGTTTTGGAGCTCTAAGTGTAGAGTTTTGTTGTAACAACACAACAAATTGTAACTATATTTGCAATTTGAATTAATTCAAATGCACCCACATCTAACAAAGGTTGTTGGTAACATTTAACAACTTATAACATTGTGGCACCTAGCCATAGCCACAAAACCCTTTTGGCACATTTTTGGTAAATATATGATTTATACCACAGTCGTGGCATAAATTTCATTGGACGGTGGAATGCAACTATATCTAAAGTTTTAATAATAGTCAATACCATAACTATCCGGTGAATATAACTCTTCAACCTATGGTTTTAATACCATGCACCCGAGCCACACATTCAAACACTTGGCATATATATGGCTTATGGTTATAACATAGTTATAAAAACCCGACGTTGGATAGACCTTTGACCAGTGGAACCAATTGTAACCGCATATGGAATCCCTCTGGCGGTGATGTTGAATACACACTGGTGGCATGGCATGTCATATATGTTGACTATGCTAACATTTATAGTGATAATATGTCGACCCATGGCACAATTCTGCACTAATTCAAGACATCATTGTCATGTTTGGTGGAGACTTCATTGGAATGTCAATAGGTTTGGCAGGGTTGCTAAGTGTGGCGGGCTTCACTAACCTTTTACCACATATGCCATAACATAAATTTAAATAATGCCTTGCAACCATTGTGAATAAAACAAAAAGTCGTGGTCCAACGATTTGGATTGGATATGCTTGATGCTAGGTCACCAGTTTGAATCTCCTAGAGGTCCTGCAAGCTCATAACTTTTTTTATTATGCCATCAGGAGGCTACGTGGTAACCAGTCATTGGCCAATATGGTGCTCCATTATTGGTCAAATTAAAAATCAACCAACCAATCATAAACATCAGAATTCAACAAACCAAAAGGAGCCACTTGGCAGAATCTGGGCATGCCATGTGTCAAATGGAACCATGAGATTTGACCAGTGGAACCATGAGTTTACTATTGGCCTTTTTTACTTTGACTGCCACTTGCATTGCCTTTGAATTTTTTACATGTTGGAGGAAAACTTCAAAACACATTTTCTTCCTCATACATAGGCCATTTTCGAAACTAGATATACCACTGGAATCAACACGACTGTGTCTTTGACTTGGTGTTGATTTTGCGAGCATCTGAGATGGTAAAGTTCTGAGCATGTCGAGAACTTTTGCTATCTAGGACCATCTTGGTCTTTAAACATTACATAGAAAACTTCGACTGAACTCAAACAAGATCCATCCAGGATCATACCTCCTAGCAAAAGGAATTTTGGACCTCCAAAGTTTTATTACAATCATGAATTTATTACATTCAAGCATTAATATAAAAACCATCCATACCCTATTGCAAACTCAATTAGGTCTATTGATGCGGAAAAAATTCATAGACACACACTTACACATATGGCATGAAATATGCCCAATTCCAAGTAGGAGACTTTTCTGGAGACTTACATTCTTCTTCCCTATTTTTCTTTGTTTCCTCTTGTCTTGCTCATGCTGGTGTCGACTCACATGGTAGCATTCGACATATTTTTTCTAAATATCCTTTCATCTTACACTGTGAACAAACTCTCTCTCTCTTGAGTTTGTACTGGTCATCTTCTTGCTTGATTCCCCAGAGCTCTATTTTGACAATGTCGAGATTTTTCCTAATTGTATCAAAGTCTTTCCCATACTTTTCTTTACCTGCAGGGTCACGTCATCCTTCCGCAGATGACTCCTTGTAGCATGCACCTTCTTGCTGTAAACCTTGTGCTTCCAGCATTCAGCTACACAATGGTTGTTACTCCCATAAAAAGTACATGGATAAGTCTGTTTATTCATATTCATAATAAAATTTTGATTGTAAGACTCACCTTCTAAATCACTGCTATTATGATTCGTTTGCTTACCTTTATGATCTTGTAGCTTCTTTGGCATTAACTTAGGATGTAAGGACCAACATCGGTCTGCTATGTGACCTTTCTTCCTGCAATAGTTACATATTGATTGGTCATATCCCAATCCTTCATATTTAGGCCTTTCTTGCACTGATATTGGCTGGAGTCTACCTTGTCCATGCTTGTTGAGGCCTTGTCCTTGTTGATAGCCCATCTTGTTCATTAGCTTCATACCCATTCCTTTGGTATACTTATTGAATGCCCCAATCTCATGATCACTGGAAGCCTTGTCCTTCTCTGACTCAATCATTTCCTGGCAATGCTGGTACATAAGGAAATTCCTCAGAAGGTGAGGAAAAAGTATCAATGGCTTCTTCCACTAATTGTGCTTTTGGAGTGATAGATAGAGATGAAATTTCTTCATATTCTTGATGAAGTGGTGAGACTTCATTCTTTCCTACAGTGGATGGACTTCGAATTGAAGGACTACCCCTCTTTCAATTTTTCTGCAAGGATTCTATCTTCAATTGCAGTCTTTGTTTGTCTTCCTGCAAACCTTGCACCATTCATATGTTTACGGTGTTGGACCCACCAATATCTCAGGTGATCTCTTAGGTGAGAAGTCCCAACTAGACCTTAGACCGTTTGGTGTAGGAGTCCCAGCAGTGGGTCGTACGGTATCGCCTTGACTGCAGTTGCACACAGAGGCAAGTAAGATGTCCCTGTTGGTATCAAGGGTGTGACATTTGCAACAAGTCAAGGAAGGTGCATGAGCGGGTCTAACACATGGAGGGTGAGGTGAGTATGCCCCTTGGAAACCTATGAAAGAACGGAATTAAGAAGGGAAAACATGAGAAAAGATGCATCACAACATGGAAGGAAAGTAAGCTAGCAGTCCAAAGTGATGGTTAAACCAACAGCACATTTCAGGAAGATTCATACATACATATACAGAAAATAGCCACACATGCATGCATAAGAAAATAGATACATATATCATTTAGAGTAAACGAGATAGCTGAAATAAAATACAACATATGCATGAATCATGCTCACTCTGTTATATTAAGAAGTGAAAGTTCCAGTCACACAATACAACTATGACCAACCACTAGTTCTAATAGCGGAACACGTTACAGTCATTGTTGCCTGCTCCTCCAAAGAGATATACTATCTCTGCGCAATGGAGAAGCCAAGGCTCGTTACAATACTCTCCAATCTTTCTCTGATATACTCCTATCAGAAGCTTGGCTGACCAAAAGCCCTTACAATGAGTTATGAGGGGCTACATATAGCAAAGGGTGGGGTGGCCCTTGACATTCCCCTTTGTGACAGTTCATCTACCCTCATGACTCTTCATCTACTCTATGATTGCTACATCCAACTATCGACACTTGAACTTCCACTTGACAAGACATTACATACAATTTACACATGTACCCGTATGAGACAAAATAGGCTTGAGAAAGCCATGCAAGACATCACTATGACACAGACAAAAGTGGGAAGACCAGCTCTTCGACATCCTCACGGTGGTCGACAGTAGTGAATTGATGCCAAGCTTGATAGTCTGTGATGGTGTCCATGTACTCTGTGGTGACATATTTCTATAACTAAACTCTTGCCTCTGTAGCATCTGGGTACAATGCTCTAGCTCCTTTGTCCAACTCATCTGATAGCATGCACATCATTGTCTTGAGTGTGGCCGGACTAGTGACATACTAATGCATGGTGTCTGCACTGATCACCAAGTCTCCGCTGGTGGCTATGTGCATCAACTCATCAAAGTACGAGTCAAGCTCCAATCAGACTTGCACCTTTGTCTTTTCCTCGGTGAGTGTCCCAATAGATGGGAATGCATGTGTGTGCACAAAAACATCTGTACTCTTGAATATCCATGCATGGGAAGCCTGTAAACTAGTGATGAGTTGCGAGAGATCTTCATAGCTCTGGATTTGACTCCGGATGCATGACTTTAGCTTGACCACTCTCGGCTTCATCATCTTGGGCAAGTGTAACGAGGCTCCCTTGTATCTCATTTTCCATGCTTGCATGTAGTCAACAACATCATGCACATTTGACAAGATACATGATCTCCTATCACATCGATGATGCCAACCGTTGGGATGGACAACTACCTTATGCACGGTACCAAACTTGGAATACAATGGCCGCATGACTTCCTCAAGGGATAATACTTCATCCAGTATTACCTTCTTCAAATTTGCTCGGGCAGATGTTGTAACCAGTTCTCCTCCTTTCTTTATCGTTTGTAGCTCCTTAGCCATTCACTCATTCTCAGCTATCAAGAAGCAAACAGTCGAGCTAGTGGCTTCGGCATATTCTCTAGTAGCATCGACCAATGATGTTGAATGTTTGAGCATGTCAAATATGATCATTCATTCATCAAACTGCGTAGGAGATGTGTTGTCATCTGGAGTAGACACTTGGCGATATTGAAAAACTCTATGTTGTGACTCGTCAAATGATATGTTGTGCATCTCTCCTTCTGGATTGTCTCCAAATATCTCACTATCTCCTTGGTCGCTTGGGACTTGCTTTGCTTTCAGATCTTGTGAAGCTAGTGGGTCGACCTCTTAGTGGTAAGGCATGAGGTTGATGTCCTGCTCTAACTCTTGTTGCTCCATATCCATATCCATCTATTCAAGTGCTTGTTCTATCTCTTGAGTGAAGTCCTGCTCCTGCGACTGATCACCCTTTCTGCTTGGTGCTAGCTGTTTTGATGAGTCTACTACCTATACGGGCGCAGTTTCATCTGTCTATACATTTTGTGCTTCCTTCTCCTGTCTGCACAACTCTTGTTCCTTCCAAAGTTGCTCCTTCAACTCATGCAACTCCTTTGTTTCCTCCATTCTCCATTTCTCTCTCTGCCTTTGCAAGTTCTTCTTGCTCCGTTGTTTCCTCTTCACCTCTATTGCCAAAGTTGCTTTCTGCATAAGTGGGTATGCTCTAAAATTGCAGCTTTGTTCTACCTTCGCGTTGTCAACAATATTTCTCTTTCCTTTGTTGTGCGTCGGTATGTTTACCTTTGTTGTTGTTGCTAATGTTGCTCTCCTGGATGCTACTTCATGCTGCTTCATTAACCATTCCACAACGATGCCGATCGATTCATTGGGCCTAGAGAAGCTGTAACAATATCTCCATTGGTCTTACTCTACCCAATGGCATGCCCCATGAAATTGTACTCTTGCGCAGCGATCCTTCACAATACAATGTGGGTCATACAGATTGAAGCTTTGGACATCGAAAGGATATTTCTTGATCTCCTATGTTTCGACATCTGCATGCTTGAGATTTTGTATCTTGTACAACTCGATCCACAATGGAAGAGTGGGCCAAGGTGCCTTCTTCTTCCTGTGCAGCCTAGATGATAGTCCTGTCGAGATGTGATGTGATACTTCCTGCATGACGAGCTTGTCCATGGAAAACTTCAGCAAAACATGTGGAGGCTTCTTCGTATTGTACATACGTATGAAGGTGCCAGACGGTGAGGCATACTAATCCACAATATCAATCAGTTCCTCGATTGCTGCCTTCGACATGCAAGGTGGATCCTACTCAAATATCATCTTGTACATTGGGGTAACAAAATGATCTAACAACTGTGTGATAACTCCTTTCAAGCTACATTCGGAAAATAGTTTACAGTAAGTATTCGCAAAGGTTTCCACCAATGTCCATGCCCACTTCATGCCCGGGAACTGCTAATGGGGACATATTGCATCCAAGATGTAAGTGGAAATGCAGATTTCTTCTTGATAGCCTTTGGGTGGCTATCAAGCTCCTATTACCTATTCCTTCAGCTTGTGAGCCAACATGTTAGACCAGTTGCATGCTTTTCCTTCACTGGTTAGTTGGTTCAACGCGATCACCCAACTATATGGGAAGGTCTTCGTGCTCTCTTGGCCATAAAAGTGATAGAAAAATATGACCAAGTATTGATACGCCTTCCACAGTATCTTCGTCTTGTAAGTATGGTTGGGTGTCATCTTGAAATTAGTCGTCTCCTTTACCTAGTTTTTCAAGATATCCGTAGAGTTGGCATTGCTACTGGGTAGGATGAAAGGTGTCTCCATGGTGATCACTAGATTCGAAAAATGATACATCTACTAATAATCATGTGCACTAAAGGTATAAATCTCTGTGCCACTGACACTACTCAATGTCATCATCTCGGGATTAGTGTGGGATACCTACATGCAATCTAGTACAAGCCAGACTTGTGAATGTTCACATAGACTTGCCGGTCTTCGAGATATTCCCCAAATGTGCCTAAGAATTCATAACTAACCTATTTCCATTTCATATTGATGTCTTTGTCTATAATTAGCTTGGTGTCTTCATATATTGGCAAACTTATAGACACTTGCTCAATTGTTGCTCCAGTTATTCTTGCATCGGTGTCCTTTGATCCTACTCCCTTAGAGGCCATTGATCCTGAACTACTGAGCGACAGATGAACACCTGCTATATCTGGAGACATGGTGACATGCATGGAAATAAACCTATCAACTAAAACCAAAGAAAACTTAAGGGATGGCATACTACATACCTGGGGATTGACTGACAAGGATTGCATAATTTTCACTGGGAAGTCAGCACTGGCTACTGGAACTGCGAAAAAGGTAGTTTGGGATGATGGGAAGTTGGCTAGCTGCTAGAATTGTGCAATGCAAAATCTAGGCTGGCCTGCTGAGTGTTGGGATTGCACAATATGCAATTCCAACTGGCAAGTGATGCAGACCTAGGGACTGCATTACCCAATTTTCTGGGCCAGTAGTTACTGCCTCTCAGAATTGTGCAAGGCAAGACCAGAGGACAGTCACTGGCCAAAAATATGCATTTTTGGGAGGAAGGAAGAGACTTCCCTCTAAGAATTGTGCAATGTTGTCTTGGTGAGGCAAAGTCTGGGCCAAGGTTTCCCAGACCCGCCGAAAGGAAACTAAAAGCAAATGAAGATGTCAATGCATGGCGATACAGAGTGTAGGTAGAGGTGAATGATCATGCATGAAAATAGTGAATGTAATATTCAAAAAATAGAACAACATGCATCTGTGTGAGGCGAGTTGCCGAATCATCACCATTCGTGCAAAACAGTGTAATGTATGCGACAACAATGAGATGTTAATGAAAACTGAAATGCTACTAGTACAAGCTAATATGCATGTAAACGATAGCAAGTGTTCACATAATTCAAGCAGACAGTGTTATGAAACAGCTCACAAAAAGATAGAAAATATAGATTAACGCCTTAGAATTCAGCCTCTTCGAGGGGGCAACCACCTTTACATTACATAAATGAGCAATTCTTGGATGATTCAAATGACAAAACCTCCTTTATATATATAGGAGTCTAAGGAGTCACAATATAACCAAGCCGACCTAACAATAATAATATAAATGCACAAAAATAACAATAGAGGTATTCCATGGGGCACAGTAAGAACAATATGGGGACAATAGGGGCACAACAATATTAATAAGGGACACAACTACAATATTAATGGGGTAATCACTAGTATTATAAGGACCTAACATGCCCCTCTCCTTCAAAAAGTGTTGTCCTCAATGCTTGAGTACTTCTGGATGCTTCTGTATAAAATTATCATCCTCCCATGTGGAATCTTCAACGGATAAGTTCTTCCACTTGATGAGATACTCTGAAATTGATCGAATTTGTAGTTGTCGAGTTCTTGTTTCTGTGACTGCTTCCAGTTCCAATATAATTTTTCAAACCAAGCTTAAGCAAAAATTTAAAAAAAATTTACACACCTTTTTTCACTTTGTAGGAGATTGATATTGCCACTGATGTATCTCTATAATTTCAAATCTTCCAGTTCTGAAATTGCGACCTGCAGTAACCCTCTGTGTCCTCTCCTTCAAAAAGTGTGCCCCTCTCCTTCAAAAAGTGTTGTCCTCCATGCTTGAGTAGTTCTGGATGCTTCTGTATAAAATTCTCATCCTCCCATGTGGAATCTTCAGCGGATAAGTTCTTCCACTTGATGAGATACTCCGAAATTGATCGATTTTGTAGCTGTCAAGTTCTTATTTCTGTGACTGCTTCCAGTTCCAATATAATTTTTCAAACCAATCTTAAGAAAAAATTTAAAAAAAAAATCTACACACCTTTTTTCACTTTGTAGGAGCTCGATATTTCCACTGATGCATCTCTGTAATTTCAGATCTTCCAGTTCTTAAATTGTGACCTGCGGTAACCCTCTGTATCCTCTTTCTAATGCTGCCAATCCAATCGAATTTAGATTCTCCAAGAAAGAGTTATGCACAATCTCCCAAGATGACCTGATTATATACCTTTTCAGAAGAGAAAACTTGTATGAAGTGCCACGTGTCACTGTTTCAACATTAGGATCTGAAAAATGTACACAGGAAACTGCAGTCTGTCCTCTTTCTGTAAATTCTTATGGAATTTCAATCTGATGCTCAAAACAAAAGTTATGACTATTTTCCCCAGGTCACCTATTTGGAATGTAATTCAGGAGTTTGCAAAAAGACCGCCTTCCTCAGATCATATCTCCGCAAATATTGCGCGAAAATCTTTGAAATTTGAACCCAATGTTCAGCACGATTTCTTCTCAAATGGGTGTAGCATCTGAAACATCATAGAAAAAATTTATAGCACAAATTCCACGATGACCTATTTGGAGCAGCGAAACCCTAGAATTCAAAACTCTGATACTAAATGTTATGAAAAAACTCACAAAAAGATAGAAAAGATAAATTAACACCTTAGAATTTAGCCTCTTTGAGGGGGAAACCTCCTTTACATTACATAAATGAAAAATTCTTGGATGATTCAAATGAAAAACCTCCTTTCTATATTATAGGAGTCTAAGGAGTCACAATATAACCAAGCCGACCTAACAATAATAATATAAAGACACAAAAATAACAATAGAGGGATTCTATGGGGCACAATAATAAAAATATGGGGACAATAGAGGCACAACAATATTAATAAGGGATACAACTACAATATTAATGGGGTAATCACTAGTATTATAGGGACCTAACAGACAACACTCACACAAGCCAAAAAACAAAGAACGATAGAAATGCTACAAAAGGCAAGTTAAGCGGACTTACCTGTAAATAGTTGAGCTGGATGTGTTGTGGGATGTCAGAGCTCCAAGATCTATGTGAATAATGAGCTCTAAAGCATCAAATAAATAAGTTTGAGGCTCATGATGCGCATGACACAAATATAGGAAAAAGAACCACTTGGAGGAAAGTTTGTAAAACGATCTATGCATGTAACCTCCAACTGCTAAAATAGCTCCCTAAAATCTAGAGATGCTTTTTGCATTTTGCTTTTTCCTATTTCAAGAAAAAGCAATCACATGCATGCAAGTCAATTTTTCTCAATCCTGAGTGGAACCAGTCAACTTGAGGGCACATGGAACAACCTGCTTGCCTCAGGGAGAAATTTGTGCAATTTCTTGGAGGAGTAGCTGACCGCTACCCAGAATTGCACAATTTTTGGACTGAGCAGTCCTACTGGGCTAGATTGTGCAGTTTTCACTGGGAAGGTTGACCGATAGGATTGCGTATTTTCTGAGCCTAGAAAGCTACCAGTCAGATTTGCGCAATTTATAGAGGGTAGGTTGGTTCCCCTCCAGAATTATGCAATTTCTTGAAGGAGTTGCTTAGCTAGCAACTGGACCAAGTCTAGAGAAGAAATCTATGAGGGAAGTGAAATAAGCTATCATGCACAGGCTGGAAAGCTGCTAGAAAACCAATGAAGCACATGTACTTGAAAGTGCAAGAAATTCTACTAAGGATGGTTGGTAGGGAGGATCCATGATCCAGGAGGATCTTGTCAAATTAGTTACACAGTTCAGTGTTGTTGTCAACAATTCAGTCCGGTGTCGTTCATTTTTGACAATGTTGTTTATGGTTCAGGTTGTTCAAGTGATGTCTATGGTATTTCATGGTGTTCAGTTGATGTGGTTTTATACCTGGTTGTCGACATGTGGTTGTCATCAGTCCCGCCAGAATTTGGTCGTCAACATGTGTTTATCGTCTGCCTCGCAGGATTTGGGTTGTCAATATGGTTTGACCATTCACCTCGCAGGAATTGGTGTCAACGTTCATTTGTCGTCATGTGATCACAAATGTAGCTTGTTGTAGAACATGTATGTGGGTGAATGTCACTTTCTGACACATGATTGTAAATGGGTTTTGATGTAAATTCTAAAAACATAATCCTAAAACCTAAATTCTTACACTAAATAACATTACCTAAGTCCTAAGAATCTAACCTATCAAAACCATGTATAAATCCATTAAACCTATGCTAAAATACCTAAACTCTAAGCCCTATACCTATCGGATGTTAAACATTACAAACATTGTAAATTGAAATCACATTCCCTAACTGCCATCCCTAACCGTAGCAGGACCACGGCTCTTGTGAGTGGAGTTAGCCAGAGGGGTTAGCTGTTAACCGTCGCATCAACCTAAACCGCCAACTTCACCATGCGAAGAGTTAACCTTGATTGTGGAAATGTAAACAGGCAATGGTAAGGTGGAGTTCAACCACAACAGAGTGTTAACTGTCAAGCGAATTTCATCTAGCCGCAACCATAACCGTACTAGCATGTGAACAGTTCTTTGTCAGAGCTGCCAGGATCACCGCACCATAACCGTAACCGTCGGGGGTAACCGCGGAGGTGGAAGCCTGCATCTAGTCACATGTAATGGCCGCCCTCCTCTGCCTAGTCAGCAAACCGTTTACAATTTTGCCTTATAATAAAGTTTATAAATGGGATTTTGTTGTAGTTTTTGGTGCAAACTAATTCAACCACCAAGCAACCTTATCCCTAGGTGGAAAATCATGAATAGACCGAGACTTTTGTAACCCAAATTAGAATTGATTCATACGTAATCTCAGTGGAGGGAGTTCGAATGCACCTGGTGGGTTTTAAAAGGCAATTTTGTTAATTGAAGATGAGAAGAGTGGTTTTGGATTTTGTATGCAAGTTCTGGAGGTCATAGTCATTTTTGTTTTCAATGTAACAGGAGCATCCGGAGTCGGAATTGGGAACTGTGATAGGCATTGGAAAGATGGTTCAGATAGCTATCCTTTGATAGTGACTAGAAGTGCCTATGTGCACATTCAATTTGGTAAAATCTATATGAAATCGACCTCTTCTTTTTCAATCCTAATAAAGAAACTGCCCATCTTGAAAGTGCACCCGGAGACATAATCCATCAGGGACGAACTTTGTAATCAATTTCGTTGTCTGGTATCACTATGTTTTTGCTATTTTCACTTCTGTTTTGAATCTTACTTATGTTTTATCTGATGTTGTAAAGTCTTTCTTCTCAAGCAGTTCTCTCGGTTTCCGCACTTTCAGTTAACATTCAATTAATTAATGGCTAATCAATTTTAACTTATGATCATTTCAGATCATATAATTTGGTATCATAGCAGGTTTCATTTTTAGAATTTTCCATTGAATGTTAAGCAAGTCAAGGTCACAACGTGGAGAAGGAATACTTGAGTATATTTATCCATAGATTGGCAAGCGACGAGTCGTTCATAAGTCGACCATGACATGATTTGATGCAGGTGAAAATATTGAAACTAAGATGAGTGATGAAAAGTTGTAGCAAGCATTCTTGACTATGCAACAAATGTTGGGAGAACTGTACGAAGACAAGAAGGTGAGAGATGCAGCTTCTTCTTCAAAGACATCGAAGAAGGACAAAGGTAAAGGCAAGGCTGATAAACCACCTTCACCTCCATCATCTCCATCATCATCTTCTCCTTCTTCTTCTTCTAGTGCAGAATCAAAATAGAAAAGAAACCTAAGAAAACATCTCTTTTGAAACTTGATGTAAAATTTGAGTTACCTATTTATGATGGAAAAATGAATCCTGAAAATTTAGATAACTGGATTAAGCAGTTAGAAGTGTATTTTCGTATTCAGAACATTTCTTATTATAAAACGAAAATGCAGTTAGCTACACTTAGAATGGGGGGAACAACTTTAATCTAGTGGGAAAGTAAAATTCAGATATATGTAAATCAAAAAGGTAAAGTCATCTCTTCATGGTGTAAGTTCTTAAAAGCTCTTAGGAAACAATTCTATCCTTTAGAAAACATGCAGCAAGTTATTATTGATTGGCAGCATCTGAGGCAAGGTAAAGGGCAGAGTGTTCAGGAGTTTACTCAGGAGTTCAAAAAGAAAGCATTGGTGCTTGGTATTTCATTGGATACATGTGAAACTTTGTTAAAACACATCAACAGTTACATTCATATTTGTAGCATACATTATTGATATTTAATCCTGATGATCTTGATGAAGTGTGTGTTCAGGCCATACATATTGAATCAAGTGGCAGACCATTCAAGTTTTCATCGCAATCATCCAAAGAGTTGGAAATCAAAGATTACAATGAAAGTAAGGGGAAGAACAATTCGAAGAGAAAGAAATCAGTGATAGCTTAGAAGGAAAGACCTACCTGTTCTCATTACCAGAGAATCGGTCATGATGAATCTAAGTGTTGGAAACTTCATCTGGAACTTAAGCTCAAAAAGTTCCTTAAGGAGAAGGATGAAAAGAAGGTAATTGTAGCAGTTCAATAAGATCTAGGTTCAAATTCAGGTGATGAAAGGAGGATAATTTTTGTGGTTGTGACAGGTAAAAATTCTAACACTGGTTCAAGTTCGAAAACTATTGCATCTTCATAGTACCTATATCCTTCAAATGAGGATAAAAGAGTTGAATTGTTTAATATAAGGATAACTTCTAAGCACATAAAGATAGATACAATGTTTGACAATGGATCACAGGCGATTTAATATCTGAATATTTAGTTAAATTTGGGTTTAGAAACAAGAAATCATCCAAGACCTTACCCATTAGGATGGCTAAATAAATCAACTCAGATAAAAGTCACAAAACAATGTCCATTAAGATTTGCCATAACAGCTAATTACATTGATGAAGTGGAATTAGATGTGGTTCTAGTAGACATATGTGGAGTTGTCTTAGGAAGTCCTTATCTTTATGATCGTAATGCAGTATTTTACAGGAGATAACATAAATATCACCTTAAGAAAGATGGGGTTGAATTTGTTGTCAAGGCACATCAAAATAAAAATCACTTGAATTTAGTTGTTGCTAATCAGATGAAGTGATTAATAAGTTCAAATAAAATATTTGTAATCATGTGTGTAAAGGAACAACATAATAGTCAACATGATTCTTTTCAAGTTATGAGACTCAGCTTAAAGATAGTTTGATCAAAGGGGTAGAAACTATTCCAGTTCTATGTAAAACCAAACTTCTTACTCATAAGCAAGGAATACCACATGAATTACAGTTTGTGCCTAAAACTCCTCTTCCTAATGTCAGAATCAATAAATTCAGTTCAAGTTTGGAAGTTAACAGTCACAGGGATGCAGATTAGTATTGGGGAATGTTAGTGTTAAATTTCTCTTATATTGTGTCACCATTTCATGTTTCAAACAATTTGGAAGCCTCTTTTCAAGTGGAGAGGAAACCTATTTGTTTTCATATCAAAGCCTTTTCTAAAGAAGTTTCAAAGTGTCTAATGGGAACTAATGCATCAGGGGAAAGTGCTAATCAATGGAAACATCATTTAATGAATAAGGAAAAAGAGATTCAAACAAATCAACAGCTAATTCAATACTTTCAAAGACAAACTAAGTTGTAGCAGTTTTCAAATTACAGTTTGAATGGTTTAATGTGGCAAGTTCACTTAGTAATCAGAAACCAGGAAAGTATATCAAATCAAGTAGCTGGTATGATTTCAAAAATTTCTTTGATTGTCCCTATCATTCCACAAAATAGATTGTTAATACATGTCAATGGTATTGAACAATATCTTGTAGACATTGTCTTCGAAGATGATAGTGAATCACTAACTCATGGTATTTCGTGGAAAGAAATCAATTTCCATGTTCATAATAGGTTGTTTGACCATCGTCGCAAGTTGTACATCTTGCAGATGGATGGAACAGGTCACCGATCCAAAATGTGCTATGGTCAGCATCGTCAGGGTCATCACTTTCAGGTGATTGATAAAATGTATTGGTACATCATCAGGGCAAGGTGGAAAGTGAGGGAGCTCTACCCTCATCGACTATTTATTTAGTGAAACTTTTGTGGCCCAAAAGCTTTCAAGTGGAGAAGATTAATCCAGGAGGATCTTGTAATATCAGTTACAATTCAGTGTTATTGTCAGCAATTTAGTCTACTGTCGTTCAGTTTCGACAGTGTTGTTTATGGTTCAGGTTGTTTAGGTGATGTCTATGGTATTTCATGGTGTTCAGTTAATGTGGTTTTATACCTGGCTGTTGACATGTGGTTGTCGTCAGTCTCGCTAGGATTTGGTCATCGACATGTGTTTGTCATCCACCTCACAGGATTTAGGTCGTCAATATGGGTTGACCATTCAACTCACAAGAATTGGTGTCGACGTGGATTTGTCGTCATGTGATCGCAAATGTAGCTTGTTGTAGAACATGTGCGTGGGTGAATGTCACTTTGTGACAAATGATTGTAAATGGGTTTTGATGTAAAATCTAAAAACATAATCCTAAAAACTAAATTCATACACTAAATAACATTACCTAAGTCCTAAGAATCTAACCTATCAAAACCATGTATAAATACATTTAACCTATGCTAAAAGACCTAAAACCTAAGCCCTATACCTATCAGACCTCATTGCATTACAAACTATGTTTGAAAACAAAACATATAAACCTATGTTTTAACCCTCAGGCTATGTTAAACATTACAAACATTGAAAATTGAAATCACAGTCCCTAACCACCATCCCTAACCGCAGCAGGACCATGTCTCATGTGAGCGGAGTCAGCCGGCGGGGTTAGCAGTTAATCGTCACATCAACCTAGATCGTGGGCCTTCACCACGCGAAGAGTTAACCTTGATCGTGGTAATGTGAATAGGCAGTGGTAAGGTAGAGTTCAATGACAGCGGAGCATTAACTGTCGGGCGGAGTTCATCTGACCGCAACCGTAACCGTATCAGCATGTGAACAGTTCTTCGTCGGAGCCACCAGGATCACCACACCATAACCGTAACCGTCGGGGATAAGCATGGAGGTGGAAGCCTGTAGCTGGTCACATGTAATGGCCACCCTCCTCTCCCCGGTCAGAAAACCGTTTATGGTTTTTCTTTATAATAAAGTTTATAAATGGGTTTTTGTTGCAGTTTTTGGTGCAAACTAATTCAACCACCAGCAACCTTATCCTTAGGTGGAAAATCATGAATAGACCCAGACTTTTGTAACCCAAATTAGAACTGATTCATTCCTAAACTTAGTGGAGGGTTTTTGAATGCACCTGGTGGGTTTTAAAAGGCATTTTTGTTCATTGAAGAGGACAGTGGTTTTGGATTTTGTATGCAGGTTCTGGAGGTCATAATCATTTTTGTTTTCAATGTAACAGCAGCATCCAGAGTTGAAATTGAGAACCGTGAGAGACGTTGGAAAGCTGGTTCAGATAGCTATCCTTTGAAAGTGACCAAAAGTTCATGCGTGCACATTCATTTTGTTCAAATATCTTTGTAATTGACCTCTTATGTTTCAATCCTAATAAAGAGTTGCGCATCTTAAAAGCGGACCCGAAGACGTAGTCCATCAGGGACGAACTCCGTAATCAATTTTTCTGTCTAGTATCACTGTGTTTTTGCTATTTTCACTTTTGTTTTGAATCTTACTTATGTTTTATCAACTATCGTAAAGTTTTTTCTCTCAAGCACTTCTCTCGATTTCCGAACTTTTAGTTAACATTCAATTCATTAATGGTTAATCAATTCTACATCGGTTTTAACTTTTGATCATTTTAGATCACTCCAAAATGAAGCTAAGGCAAAATTTTGGAGGGTGGTTGTAGCCGCTAAAAAAACGTCGCAATGCAATGTTCTCCTGTATATATTGTTGGTTGAACTCTTCTGTTTATTACATTTGAATTTGATTCGTGCTTTTACCCATCCTTCCAGTCTGGTCAAAACAACTTTGATACCAAAAATGATATGAAAATGCGGAAGATAAAGATCGTCCTCTGACACTTTGCAAGTTTGAAAATGGGTCTTTAAAACATCATGTTAATTTGGTGTTCCTTCAAGCACGAATTCATTCACATGTTCAATTTAACCATAAATAACATAACACAAATAATCATGCAAACATCTAGAACAACGACACCAATATTTATGACGAAGTTCACCCCACTTGGGCTACGTCTCTGGGCCCTGCTCAAAAGGCTAGGCCGCTCATATCTCAGTATTTAAAAAGAGGTACATCAACTTGATGTTTACAATTGTGTCTATTTCCTCTGCAAGGAAATGTTCTCCTACAAAGGACTCTCACAATATACTTGACAATCTGTAATCAACATGTCATCTACAACAAAACAAAAAGTCTCCTACTAGGACTCTAAATCTCAACTGAAATTGAGAAATCATGCATCAAAAATACATCATTGAATGACTTGTATCAACTTGACTTGGAGTGACAATGGTTCATGTACTGACTTCTAAAGAATTTAGATCTTGCAGCTATCAAACAGGCTCTACCAATGAGTCTGGAGCACACCAAAACCCCTATTTTGGCTCTTCAAGTGCCCAATTTGGTATGACTTTAGAATGCCAAAAACCAACTCTACTCTAGAATGGCTCTCAACACCACCTCTGAGCTTCACTTGCCTCTACCTTTGAAATTCTCATACCCATGTTTTATAAGATTTTGGAACTCTAAGTGTATAGTTTTGTTGTAACAACATAACAAATTGTAACTATATTTGCAATTTGAATTAATTCAAATGCACCCATATCTAGCAAAGGTTGTTGGTAACATCTAACAACTTATAACATTGTGGCACCTAGCCATAGCCACAAAACCCTTCCAGTGCATTTTGTTAAATATATTATGTATACCACAGTCGTGGCATAACTTTCATTGGACCGACGAAATGCAACTATACCTAAAGTTTTAATAATAGTTAATACCATAACTATCCGATAGATATAACTCTTCAACCTATGGCTTTAATACCATGCACCCGTGCCACACATTCAAACACTTGACATATATATGGCTTATGTTTATTGTTGGGCCATAGAAAATGTATGTTTTGTCCTCATATTAGCTTAATTAATCATTCATTTTTATATGTTTATCTTCATTTTAGAAAATAATTTAGGAGAAACGATTGTAGAAGCTGGATAAAATCAATCATTAACGAATTGTGTAATTTTGGGCATGAAAGCTAACTTTTTCTATTTTTAAGTGCAGGAATATGAATTGAACGATTTTCGTTCAAATGATGGAACATCAACGACCACGAAAAGAAAAAAGGACAATGTCTTGCTCATGTAGGCTAGCAAAAGAATAGGGGAATCAAGTTAGTTTGTAATAAAATCTGATTATCAGTTGTGAAATCCTCAGGATCTCCTGATCCTGAGGATTCACTCCTATCCGTTTGTCTCTTATAAATTATGTAAAGCCGATAGGCGAAATAGAACGAAGCTATCTAGGAATTAGGAGATTGTAACTTTCATTTTTGACACAGGGTATTCTCGCCATGTTGATGTTGTATCCTTATTATTGAATTTAATGAGAAAGATCGTGTTTTACTTGTAATCGCATTTTGAGTGTCTTTCGGCAGTGACATCTGGAGACTCTGGGCCCGGTCACTAGGAGATTTATTACTTTGCTTGTGCCATACTTATTTCTTTTTACTCTTGCAATGGTTTATTCCTATTATTTCATGAAACTAGAATTATTCTGATTGTTGTGAGTATTGATCTTTATGATTTACCTTTACCGTTCAAAGTAGATTCTAGATCTTGCTATGTTTACATCCGTGTGGTAGTATTTGATGAATTTATCAGACTAGTTTAAGTATTTGATTGGTGTTCCTTCTGAGTAGTGTTAGCATAGATATTTAGTTCACAATTGTTTCTTTCAGTTAAAATCTTGAATAGTTTCTTGTTGTTCATTTGTTGTAGTTTTCCTTTTTGTTGAATGAATTATTGTCAATACTAGTTAGTAAATCTGCTAAGAATGATTCCTTTAGCATACTTGCATTAAGGTCCAGTTCTCTGCACAATAGGTTAAAAAGGATTTGAAAATTCTTTAAGGTTCGCCTTCATAATTGTTTTGGATTGAACTTTGAGAATTAGATATTAATTATTGCAACAATTCTAAATCATTTCATTCTGAATTAGCCTTCGAATTATCTTGTATAGACAATGTCGAACACTCTTGAAATAAACAGAATTACCCTGGGTTGATAATTAATGTAGGTATTAAGGTTGATTTTAATAGTCATCTTAGTGCACCAACATTTTGGCGCCGTTTCCAGGGAGAGTGTTCCACATTGATTTCTTTTTATTTTCCTTGCTGTAAAAGAATTGGGTATTAAAAACGGGAGGTAAAAACCTGCTAACCAACAAGTAAAATGCTTGCTCAGCAGCCTGCTCTTTAGCAAATGCATAGAAGTTAAATAGGAGTAGTAGTTTTTATGAATGACTAAGAAGAAAAATATAGAAAAAGATCAGAACTCCCCACCCAAATCCACAAAACCTAAGGGATCAATGAACCTTGGAAGATCAACTTTTATAGACGAAATCATAAGAAAATCATAATCTCAAGCATCAGTAGGACCGCCGTATATATCTGGAAAAAGCCCCACCGTAATCCCTCAAGAAGCAATCTCACCATCTGCAGCCTACGCTAAGATTCATAACAAAATCATAGGATCTAAATAGGGCTTTCAGGTTACCGAAAATTTACATTATGATCCTTCACAGGAGGGAAAATTGTGCAACCTGCAAGAAGGAGAGGGAGAAACTAATGGCGTTGTAGGAATAAATCTATTGTTACCAAAACTTGAATTTCCTAATATCCTGGTTGAAGGAAGGATATCAAATATCTCAGATCTAAGTAGTGTTGCAAAACCCCTTCCAAATTTGTCTACTAGTCCTATCAGAATTAATTTTCCAGATCAAGAGATCCCTGAAGGTTATTGGCACATCTTTGACCAAATGGTGAACAACCAGCCTCAGGAAAAAACATCAACGTTAGAGTATCCTATCGTCAACCCAGTCCCTAATTCTCCCATGAAAGCCATCCCTTTGTAGAGCATCCCTACTTTCCATAGCTTAACCTCGGAAGAACCAAATTCTTTCATGTTTGAATTCAATGTTTTGTGTAGGGGATATGATTATACCACCGATCCTTAGAAACTAAAATGGTTTCCCTCTACATTAAAGGGCACAGCTTTATGATGGTTTATGGGGCTTGGTGGATGGATTATTAACTCTTGGGATCAAATGAAAAACTCTTTTCTTACTAAGTATCAATATTATTGTAGGAATAGGGATTTTAGAGATGAAATCTTCAATATGACTACAAAAGATAAAGAAACTCTAGAAGAATATGTTGAACGATTTCAATACAATTTACAAAGGTCTCCTCATGCTGCAATATCTATAGATGTTTTCAAAGTAGCTATGATAAAAGGAATGAAGGATGAATGGGTAGAAATGCTAAATTTAATGGGAAAAAGAGACATTTATCAGGAAAATTATGATGATATTATTCAACTATGTATCAGGTGCTCTTGGGGTAGTACGTGCATCAGATCAATTGGACAAGATGCAACTGCCAGAAATAATAGAGATCCTGGGGGGAGCATAACCTGAACAGAAATTGGCAATCTCCTAGAGGATTTTAAAACCTACATACTGGGCACCCTTACAATGCAGTTGGACGTCCTGGCGGCCAAACAAAAACAAGCCTTAGCATAATAGAATTTGGTCGTTTTCTTCCCACGTTTCCGAAAGAAGCACAATCAGCGGGAGTGTCCATTGGACATGGTCGAGACATGCGCTATCTACACCAAGGACCATGCCACTGAGCATTGTCCATCACTTCCAGGGTTGAAAGAAATTTTTAAATAAGCAGAAGAAGAGACAAAATGAGTGTACTTAATGAACTAGCATCGACAATAGCAAGGCCAACCCACAGGTATGTCACAAGATGCATCTCAATTCTTTCCTTCTTCGCCATTTAATCGGTAGCAGAATTTTGGAACAGTGTGGCAAGGTCAATCACATTTCTAAACTTGGTAGTCCCAACCATTTCCTATATCACCTTGGCCAAATCAGTCCTTTCTAGGCAATGGTTGGCCGGATTCTCCTTTTTCTACTCCTTTTTTTAAAATAATCCATACCCATCCCAGTGGCCTGCCTCTACTTCAAAAAATTCGAACTGGTCTCCAAATCAGCAACAAACTCTAGAGATAACCAATTCACCTGTGGGGATAGGTCCTCAACCTCAACCTACATTATCAGCTCCATATCCATTACAACAAAATCCTCAGCCCCTTCTACATCCCCAACTACCAGCTCAACTAAATCTAAACCCCAATAACAGACCGATTCAACTAATACAAATTGTTCAAAATCTATACCTTGAGACCAAACAAAAAGAATGCAGTGAACTTAGGCTGAGGTTAGGATGCATTATCACTCCTGAGGAAGATAAATACCAGCCACCAAATGAGTTAGAAATAACACTTGTAATTACACCTTTCATTGTGACTGACAGAGAAATAAAACAGGGAGAAGACATTGTCGAACATTAAGATCCTGATAAACTCATAATTACTTCTCCCCCATTCCCTAAAATATTAGAAATACCTAAACCAATTGTTTATCTAGACTTTGATCTCTTATGGGAACTTAAAAATCTATGCATTAAAATTCCTCTCCTCTAGGCCATCCAAGGTATTCCTATTTATGCTAAAACAATTAAAGAACTATGTGTGAAAAAGCCTGTGAGGAAAATAAAAGCTTCACCAATTATCCATGTCGTAGGGACATTGTTTGATTTACTTTTGGGTAGGGAAACACCGGTAAAATATGAAGATCCAAGGAATCCCATAGTTGCAGTCCAAATATATGACCGCTCCTTTCCGAACACACTAGTTGACTTGGGTGCATCCATTAACATCTTAACCGAGGGAACTTGTGAGACACTTGGTATCACAGCTCTGAAACCAACCACCACGCTGCTAGAACTCGTTGATTGTTATGTTGTAATACCAGAGGGAACTTTATAGGACATTATGGTTTTCGTTGAATATGGGAGTGCCCAGTGGATTTTCTAGTTATCAACCCAAAAAGAGTATTAGGTGGGCGCCCTTTAATTTTGGGCCAACCTTGGTTGGCAACAGTCGATTCTTACATAGGTTGTCATACGGGCATCATGACCATTGCTAAGGGAGACATTGTAAAGAATCTCGTGTTATATCCTCCTACCAAACCAAGTCTTCCCATTGGGAAAATACATAAGAAAACACCCACATACCTTGAATAAAGTATTTGTGCACCACTTATAATAGTAGAGGCCCTTGAGTTCAAGAATCAGACTGAAGACGATGTAATTAATAACTTTATTAATCAGCCAACCATTGTGAATAATGTTAAATGTTAAATGTTAAAAGCAATTCTTGAAAATGAAGCCATGGAAGACCCTCTGAAAGAAAATGATGATCAACATATCCCGACAATTGTCGTTCATAACAACAGGCCTGTTTAATTTGAACCAGGCAAGATTTTAAACATCAATGATAATGTGGACAGTGACCAACAATAAATGCGCATTCAAATTCTAGAAAAATATAAAGGGGCTTTTACTTGGGACTATCTAGACATGAAGGGCATAGACTCACAATTATGTATACATCATATCTACACCGAAAAGGATGCCCGCCCTATCCGACAACCTCAACAGAGACTAAATCTGCATCTCAAAGATATTGTAAAAGTATAACTATAGAAGTTGTTTGACGTGAATTTTATTTATCCCATTTCAGATAGTAAGTGGGTCTCTCCACTGGTAGTTATTCCCAAGAAAAACGAGGAGTGTGCATCTGTGTGGATTATATGGAATTGAACAAAGCCACGCAGAAAGATCACTTCCCTCTTCCATTTATTGATTAAGTCCTTGTGTTGACGGTGTTGGATCTACCAACATGTCAAGGAGATCTCCTCAGTAATAAGTCCCAATCAGACCTCAGACCATCTGGTGTAGGAATCCTAGTAGTGGGTCGTACGGTAATGCCTTGACCGCGATTTCGCACAGAGGCAAGTAAGATGACTCTATTGGTATCAAGGGTGTGACAACTGCAATGAGTCAAGGAAGGTGAATGATAGGTTCTAACTCATGTGGGTTGAGATGAGTGCGCCCCTTGGAAACCTGTAATAGTACTTGGATGGGAAGGGAACACACGAGCGAAGATACATCACAAGCTAGAAAGCCAGTTAGCTAACAATCCAAAGTGATGGTTAAACCAATCAACACATTTCAGTAAGGTTCATACATACTTATACAAAATTGTCCATACATGCATGTGTAAGCAAATAAATACATATACCATTTAGAGTAAAAGATATAGCTAGAATACAATATGACATATGCATGAAACGTGTTGGCTCTTATTATATAAAGAAGTGTAAGTTACAGTCATACAATACATTCATGCCCAACCAGTAGTCCCAATAGTGGAACATTATAGCCACATCCGCTTGCTCCTCCAAAGAGATGTACTAGCTTCGTGTAGTGGAGAAGGCAATGCGCATTATAATACTGTCCAAGCTCTCTCCAAGATAGTCTTATCAGAAGCTTGGCTGACCAAGAGCCTTTCCAATGAATTATGAAGTTTTATTTATAGCAAAGGGTGGGGTGACCCTTGACACTCCCCTTTATGATAGTTCATCTACCCTCATGACTCGTCATCTACTCTATGAATGTTGCATCCAACTATTGACACTTGAACTTCCACTTGACACGACGTTACATTACAATTTACATGTGCTCATGTGAGACAAAATGGCTTGAGAAATCCATGCAAGACATCACCGACACTCGGTCTGTTGTGGTGAGACCAACTCTTTGACATGATTGTGATGGTGAAGGTGGTGAGCTTATGTTGAGCTTGGTCGTCTGTGATGGTGTGCATGCACCCCATGGTGACATCTTGCTGAAGTGAACTCTTGCCTCCGATGCAACCGGTGCATTGGATCGGCTCCTTCAGCTAACTCATATGTTAACATGCGCATGGTCTTCTTGGGTGCACCTAAACAGGAAACACACTAATGCATAGTGTCCATGTTGATCTTAAAGTGTGTGCTGGTGGTCAGGTGCATCAACTTGCTAAAGTAAATGTTCAGCTCTAGTTGGACATGCTTCTTGTCTTTACCTTGGTGAGTGTGTTGAATGGGTTGGATCGCATGTGTGAACATAATGACATGCATGTTGTTGAATCCCTTGCATGTGATCAACAACATTGCTCACCATGTCTGCTCCATGCTAGTTGTTGGGATGGATCTTTAACATATACGGGTGTAGTTTCATTCATGAGTGCATGTTGCGCCCACTGTTGTTCTTGTTCCTACTGTAACTCATTCGTTTGTCTGTGCAACTTCATGTTCTTCCTTGATTTGTTTCTTCAGCACATGCAACTCCTTCTTTGTTCCATTCTCCATCTTTGCATGATCTTCATGTCGCACCGTCACCTCATATCCCGAGTCTCCAAAGTTTCTTTCATCATTAGTGGATCTGCTTGAGCTTGCAACTTTGTTCCACCATTGTGTTGTCAACAACCTTCCTCTTGCATTTTTTTCATCTAGTATGTTGCCTTTAGCTACTGTTCATGATCCTTCTCACTGTGATGTTGTTGTTGTCATATCTTTATTTCCTTATCTACGAACAACTTGATGTCTTTGTGGGTAGGAAATTCCATTGACACTTGATCGACTACATCCCTAAGTGTTCTTTGAATGGTGTCTTTGACTCTGCTCTCTTGGAAACTATTGTACCTGCAATGCTGAGACGTAGATGAACACCCGCAATACCTATAGACATGGCAACACTCATGGAAATAAATATGTCAGTCGAAGACCAAAATGAACTTGAGAACTAATTTGCAACATACCTATGTAACTGATCATGAAGGTTGCGTAATTTCCATCCGGAGGTCGGGAGACTGACTGCCAAGGCTGTACAAGGCACAGTCTAAGCTACTAGGAGACTGTCTGACTGCTGCAACTACGCAATGCACAGTCCACTCTGGTTGCTAACTGCTTGAGTTGCACAATGTGCAATCTCAACTGGCAATGGCTGCAGGCTCAGTGATTGCATTGCGTAATTTTCTGGGCCAGTAGTCATTGTCCCTCATAAATGCACAAAACAGACCTGGAGGATAGTTCCTGGGTAGAAATGTACATTTTCTGAGAGGAAGACAAAGCCTTCCCTCTCAATATTGTGCAATGTTGTCTTGGTGAGGCTCTTGGTGAGGTAGAGTTCGGGCTAAGGCTGTCAGACTCGCCGACGGGCAACTGAAAGTGAATGTGAATGTGAATGCATGGCAATACTGAGTGTAAGCATAAGTGAATGATCATGCATGCAAATGGTGAATGACAGATTTAGAAAATGGAACAAAATGCATGTGGGTGAGGCGAGTCACCGAATCAACGATCATTCGTACAAAACAGTTTCATGTGTGCGACAACAGTGAGATAGCAACAAAAAATGAAATGGTTCTAGAACAAGCTACTATGTATCAAAATGGCAACAAGCATTCACTAAAATCAAGCAGACAACATTCATACAAAGCGAAACACAAGAAGCACAAAAAATGCAACACAAGGTATGGAAAATAGGCTTAGCCCAGAACAGCTGAGTTGAATGTGCCGATGGCTCCTAGATGCGATGTGGGATGTTAGAGATGTAAATTTGATGTGAAGAATGAGCTCTACAGTGCCTGGTTGATGAGCTTTGATAAAATCGAGGTTGTGACACGCATGCCACAAATCTAGGGGAGCCAACACTTGGTGGGAGGTTTATGAAATGATCCTTGCATATAACCTCCAACTGCCCAAAATAGATCCCTAAAACAAGGGATTCCTTTGCATGTTGCCTTGGGAGAAACAACTCATGCACACAAGCTTGTTTTTCTCGGTCCCGGAGGGAACCGGTCAACTCAACTGCACATGCAAGAGGTTGCTCAGCTGCTGGTAGAAAATTCACATTTCTGGCTAGGATCTGGGCTGGCTGCCGAGGAGATTTGCGCATTTTTTGGCATTGCAGCTGACTGTTGTTTAGATTTTCGCAAAATTCTGGGCTAAACAGCTATTATAGACATATTTTGGCACATCAAACCCAAAATCCTATGTCGATGATATTAGGGCTCATCAACCCCTAAAAGAGTTTTTTTATACCCTAAAGAAGCTTAGTCATTTGAATGCCTCATTCCCCAAAAGTTCCATCTCATAAATCATCCAGAAAGTGCCTAAAATGAACCATATCTGAAAGCCCTGTGTTAGGGTGAGATGCATCTCACCTACTACACTATCTAAGT
>APFE030727914.1:260961-309579 GCA_000404065.3 Pinus taeda | reverse complement strand
CCTTCGATGAAGATCACTTCCTGTCGACTTCAGCTCATTATCCAGGAAAGTGACCTAGAGACTCCCTTCCGGTACCTTGGAGCCTGCATGCCTCAATGGCCGGTTCTTCGTGTTCAACGCAAGGTTTTCATCATTGGCCTCCGATCGGATGACTCTACGGGTGTTCGACACCGGCTCATTTATTCGCACGTCATAGATTGTACCTATAGTACCTTGAGGGCCATTGTCATTATTGGTGGTACCTCTCGCGTCTGTTAACAGTTCCCAATATTGACTGGTAATCAGACGATGTTCATGCATGTTTGACTTTAGCTCACATGTTCACATGCTTGAAATTGTACTTCTGTTCAGGTCGAGATGGAGCGCAAGACCCTGGATTGTGTCTGTTGTAATCCAGGCATGATTTTTGATACATGACTCATTCACTGGATGGCTGCGACCATACCTGAGTCAATTCATTGATCCTAAACAGATGGCTGCGTCCATACTACGAATCTAGATTATCATGTACTCTCTTATGGATGGCTGCGACCATACCACGTACATCATGTATTTGAGCTATCAATTGTATCTCTCAATGCAGATTCTCGGCGGCAACTATATGTGTTCTTGTAAAGCATTTCACCCCTCTCTCTCTCTCGGGCCTCATGCTTTAGGGGGCATCTGTTACACATTAATTTGTCACCATTGGTCACCGTCCCTATTACCACTGTTTTCGTACATTGGAGGATACATTCCGGGACCTGTGAGCAGTGGCATAGCCTAAAAACATTTGCATTATGTTCCCCTAAGTATGTACTTCATGTTCCCTAAAGACACCTTCTGCAAATTATCCCTGAAAAGTGCCCTTTTTCCATTGGCGCAGGTACACAGTGTCTTATCTGTGCCAATCACTGAGATCCTCAAAAGGGGGCATGCCCATTGGCGCTCTGTCCTAGAACAACACTCGCGCCAACTAAGTTTGGTAATGATTTTTGGCAAACGTGCGCCCATATGTTTTTTCCTTTCAGATCATGAAGTCTTTTGAGGGAAAAATCCATATGATAGAGGTCAAGAGTCATCATCTATCCTTGACACCTATCCTCGGTAGCTTTTCGGAGATAATGTCGATCCACAATGGGTGTCCTGGTACATTGAACCTTCCTCCCTTCTCCATTTATAAAAGTCTGTCCTCATGCATTAGATAAGCTAGTGTTTTGAGTTCTGGAGTAATGCTAGAGTGATAGTAAGAGTTTTGAAGCATAGGGAGGTTATGCTGCCGGAATCCTGAGAGAGAGAAGGTCTATTGCAAGGCATACATAGCTGCTCGCCCAGCCAGAGAACAGGTTCAACGTCAGAACCTTGGTTGTATCTTTCTCTGCCTATTATTCATTAATAGACGACTATCATTATGGTTCCACTCTTATTGTCTTTATAATGATGATTGAGTTATATCCTTTCTAACCGATATATAGTTGCATCTATTGGATTTTATGCTTGTATTTGTGTCATTCTTTGCATGTGCAAGTGTCCGTTCACGAGGATCGTGGGGATTGTGACCAGCCGGAGCAAAGGAACGGGAGCGACGACTCTTATACAAGTACTAGCGTTGGAATCCAGGTAGGCCCTCATCATCGATCTTTGATTTTCAATTTGTAACCTGCGTGTTAGCATTGTTTGATTGTTGCTAGACCCCATTTGGGCTAGTGGGATCGCCTCTATCCGCAGAGGGGATTTACCTGTTCAACAATACCACTCAGGTTCTTTTTGTTTCTTCAGATTCAAATGAGCTTGGGGGCAATCCTACTGTTCCATCAAGACAGGAGGAAAATCCTCCCACTCTCATTTCTCAAGGGGTTAATTCTCTCATTTCTATGGTACCCCCTCCAAGTAGTCTAGTCATTTCCTTTGACTTGAATCGACTGGCAGGATTCCGCCTTCCTTCTTATGTGCCTTTCCAGATCATAGTACAAGTTTGTAAAATGATTGTATCTGGCACTATTGTAGATGAAGGTGCATCCGTGAGTATCCTTTACTCAACTACTTGGCAAGCGCTTGGTTCGCCACCGCTTGTGTCTGTTACACAGAATCTGTTGGGCTTTAACAGAGGAACCAGTTGACCGTTAGGGATCCTCCCTTAGTTACCTATTACTTTGGGAGGAAAACCATTTAGCTCAATGTGATGGTAGTCCTAGGACCTTTAGATTACAATTTACTTCTTGGGCGCGACTATGTTTATGGCATGGGAGCTATTTTTTCAACACTCTTTCGAGTGATTTGTTTGTTGCATGAAGGCAGGATTGTCACCGTTGACCAACTTTCATTTCTCGGTCCAAATATAGCTCCTATTCAACCATCTTCCCTAAATGGTCCTTTTGTACCAATGGTATCATCCCCGCCATGGGTTAATTATGTGAAAACTTGTTCCATACCTACATCAACTGACGATCAATTTAGTGATGTTGTACATCATGTAATGGAGGCATTCGCACCATATCTCTCTTTCATGACCTCTTATGAGTTGTGATTGAATACGAGGATAGTTCTTTGTTTTGTGTCAACCTCGTTAAAAAATGAAACAAGGGTATACGAGGATGGTTCGTTGTCTTGTGTCAACCTCATTAAAAAATGAAACAAGGGTATTCAAGGAAAGTTTGTTGTCTTGTGTCAACCTCGCTAAAAAATGAAACAAGGAGTCCAAGGATAGTTCTTTGTCTTGTGTCAACCTCATTAAAAAATGAAACCAAGGATATGAGGATAGTTCTTTCACTGTGTCAACCTCGGTAAAAAATGAAATAGGTCCTATAAGGATAGTTCTTTTACTGTGTCAACCTCAGTAAAAAATGAAACAGGTCCTTTGAGGAGAGTTCTTTGTCTTGTGTCAACCTCATTTAAAAAATGAAACAAGGAATTTGAGCATAGTTCCTTGCCTTGTGTCAAGATCATTAAAAAATGAAACAAGGAATTTAAGCAGAGTTCCTTGTCTTGTGTCAAGCTCATTAAAAAATGAAACAAGGTCCCAAGTTCCAAGGCAAGTCTTTGAGTAGATCCCATAAAATCCTAGTCGAGTCTTTCACTTGATATCGTAAAATAACCTTCATTCCATCCACCTAATAGCCATGAGTACTCTATTTAGGTGAATGTAATGAAGCTTGGGGGGCATGCACCTAGTGGTAAAGATAAGTTTCCTTGTAGGTTATGTGAAGGGAATCACCCCATTCACCTTTGTCCCTATCTGGACAAAGCCCAAAAAGTGTTTGATAACCATCCTGCTTCATTGCAGCGACTTCCATCTGGTTACAGGAGACTCTCCTTTTCATCAAGTTGGGGGCATGTAAATCAATCCAAGCATATTTTTTCATTTCAAGCTTGTGTAAACATGAAATTGAATCCAAGCATAGTTCCCTATGGTTCAAGCTTGTGTAAAAATGAACCCATTTCCATTCCAGCATAGTTCCCTATGGTTCAAGCTTCTATAAAAATGAACCCATTTTCATTTTAACCCTTGTGATTCCCATTTTATCAGCCTCTTTTATCAGATGAGTCTTGGTTGTTTCATTCCCTCACCACCATCTCTTTCACCTATCATACGCTTTCATTTGGTTGTTTTACCTTTTTTCTGAGGAACAGTTGCAATGAGTGGTCTCATTAGCCAACTTCTTCACATAAATCAACATGTTTGAGAAGTTTCAACATCACCGAAACTAGTTTCTACCCTAGACACCACTCATTCCTCAAAATAGAGTCCTCTTTAAACTCTTTTCAGACTCTTTAAACAAGAAAAGATATTCGAGCGCTTGTCTCTTCCAGCTCGTTAAAGCATTGGAAACAACATCCCTCTTGTATTATTTTATCCTTTTTCGGACCTAAGGGATTATTCTACGAAAAAGAACTTTTGGAGTTTTCTCTTCGTCTCTTTTCAAACTCTCTAAACATGAAAAGGATCGAGTTATCTTTGTCGTTAAACTTGTTAAAATAATAGCGACAGACTCATCCATCTAAACGAGACCAAGTTTCACTGACGCTAGACTTGTTAAAACATAAAATAGCGATGGGTTTTCCTGAATGGCGAATTATAGAACAAGCATATGTTATCCTCCTCAAGCTTGATAAAAATAAAGAGGTACTAGTCAGTAATGACTGGGGAAAAATGGGAAAAATTTTGAAAATTTATGGTAGCAAGTCACTCTTGAACTTGACACTTTCACTTCATCTCCGTGATTAAGTTGGGTTGGGTTATTCCATTCACCAGTCATCATACCATTTTTCTTTCATACCATCCATATTTTGGGGTTAACACTACCAATTCATCTCAATGTCATCGATATGTTCAAGAGAAGTCATCCAGTTAATGTCTCATACACTGCAATACCTCCAACCTTCATTTTTTCATGACCGCCATTCCTGGACCTTGTGTCGTCAGTTTATTTTTCACCTCCAGAAATCATTTGCTTCGTTTCATGTCGTAGATGTGGGATACATCAAGGCCCTCCTACGACGAGTCACTTCTTGTCGACATTATCTCATTATCCAAGAAGTTGACTTAGAAACACACTTCCAGTGCTTTGAAGCTTTTTTACATTAATGGCAAGTTTCTCTCTTCCGGTGACAGGCTGACATCAATGGCCTTCGACCAAAAGATTTTGTGTGGTGTTCAACATCGGATCATGTATTCACACCACATGAAATGTACTGTAGTACCTTGAGGATCATTATCATTATCGGTGATCCCTCTCGTGTCTGTTAACAACTCACATCATTGGCTGGTAATCAGGCGATGTCTTTCCATGTTCGACCTCAGAACATCTCTTCGCATGGTTTGACTTGTACATCGAATAAAAATTGAGCGAGTTTGAAGACCCCGTATCTAGTTTCATCCATCTGGGCTGTGATATATTTAGGGATACAAAAACATCAAATGTACAAAGGCTCTACACAGATGGTCATCCTAATCATGGATTACGACCCTATATCTATAAAATCAGAAGTCTATATCTGCAGACAACTATTTGATCTATGTACATGAAATGAAAATTTATAAATCTGAGCATGGGAATGCCTCCCTCGGCTAGTTCATGACAAATCATATTATCATGATGTATTGTATTGTAATTTATGCAGGTCACCTTCCAGTTCAAAACTTCTGATCCTCATGATAAAGCATTTCACTCAACATGAACATTTATGACCTCATGCTTTAGGGGGTAACTGTTATAGACATATTTGGCCACATTAACCCCAAACTCATATGTCGATGATATTAGGGCTCATCAACCCCTAAAATAGTTTTTTTATACCCTAAAGAAGCTTAGTCATCTGAATGCCTCATTCCCCAAGAGTTCCATCTCAGAAATCATCCAGAAAATGCCTAAACTGAACCATATCTGAAAGCCCTATGTTAGGGTGAGATGCATCTCACCTACTACACTGTCTAAGTGAGATGCATCATAGTTTTTCCCTTCAGTAATTGCGATGGGCGAGGTTGGACAAAATTATGGGGCAGTTTGTTAGCTGGTTGCTCATGGAATCTTCTAGAAACTTCTCTTGTGCCACTTGCCTATCTGGCTTCGCCCAAGGATGACCAAGGGAATTAGGAAACCATCTCTAATTCCCCTCTCTTATGGAACTAATTTCAACAAATGGAATGGCATTCATCATCCCCATTGATGACTCACCCTCTTTCAATCATCTATAAAAGGATCTCCCATCCAAGAGATCAGAATGCTAAATTATTCTAAGTTGTAAGGAAGTGTTGCTAGTTTCAATATTGAGGTGAGAGCATTGTGATATTGTTGGTGTGTTCTTGCTGATTCATGAGGTGAAGAAGGCTTGAAGCTGGGAGGATGGCGTTGGATCAGACTTCTTATGGGTTGTAATTCTCCTTGATATCAATAAAGTTCTTCAAGATTTTTCCCAATTGATTGTGTTAACTGTAAATGCATTCATTTGTTTATCATATTTCTGATTCTATGATGTTTATGCTGTGATGGATCATTATGCTTTTACAGTTCTTTGTTTCTGTAGCTGTGCAGGTACTCTCCAAGCATGTTAAGTATAGGGATGAGTTACGGGATCAGCCAAAGGAGAGGGAGATCAAGCGAGAATTCAAGCGAAAGTTACAGGTTGGTCTTTCATAATCTCTTTCTTATCTGTCATTCATAGGAAAGATATTAAATTGCTTTAAACTATTGTTTCTAGGTTAGATACCAAACCTAGAGGTTTAGTCATTCGAAAAGACACTAATTTTCCCAGAAACAATAGCCCTGCTAGGGAAAATTGCACAATTTTCATTGTGAGTGTTGACTGCCAGAATTGCGCAATTCTGGAGCCCAGCAGGTTGTCAGTCAGGATTGCGTAATTTCTAGAGGGAAGCTTGGGTTCCCTCTATAATTGCACAATTTCTTGGGGGAGTTGCTTAGCCTATAGCCAGACTAAGTCCAGGTGATCAGCCTGTGAGGGGAATTCATTGAGTTGTGATTGACAGGCTGCCTTTGTGCAAGAAAAACACTGAAGCTTGTGTAATTGACAAAGCAAGACAAAGTGTTGTAAAAAGTTGGTAGGGAGGCTCCAAAACAAAGCTAAGGAAAAAAATTGGAGGGTGGTTGTAGCCTCTACAACACATGGCAACACACTAGTAGAACTCCAGCTCTTTGAATGGACCTTGTTCGTGAAAAGCAAAGTCTAACACCTTTGGAAGTATTGTTCAATTCTCAACTCATCTTGGTTTCACACTAGCTTGATTGTAAGATGTATCATTTTCCAAGCTCTTGGTTGATTGACACACATTCCAAGCCAAGGAAACACATTTGTTTTGATTGGGGTTGAGGGGTATATTGGTGCAAAATAGTATAGTCATTAGAGTCTTAGTCTCATCTCTCGTGTTGCTCCACTGCCAAAAGGCCTAGATAGTACCCCGGCGGAGTCACATAGGAAAACAAGCATGGCTTCGCTACCAGTGAGCTTGGTCAGTACCCTAGCGGAGTTACTTGCATCACCTCTCTGTGCATGAAATATTTCTCTTCTTTCACCTTATTCATTTTTCATTTTTGAATTTTTTCACTTTTTTATTTTTTTCTTTTTTTTTCATAACTGTGCATAACACTTATTCATTTTAGAGGCAGAAGAAGGATCCTGACTTATTGAGAGCAGAAGAGGTTGTTTTAGTAGAGAAATAGTTTATTGTATCTCTGACATGCATGTTAAGGTTTTCCCCCACACCTTACCCTACTTGACTGAGCTGACAAGGGTTAACCCAAAAACAACTGACTAGAGAAGGTGACACTAGTTAGCACGCAAGCGTTGTGTTTTCACCAAGGTTCACTTCGAACAGTATGTATTTTCCTTCGATGTATCATGGACTAAAAGTAACAAGTTTTTCATATATAGGAAAGATGACAGATAACCAAGCAGTGATAGTTGTACAAGCCCTCTTGTACTTCACCCAACTCGCTTCAAGATTCATACATGGTTACATGTGAAACTAACCTATGAATGAAACAAGCGAACTAATGAACAAACAACAAAGCAAAGCAAGAGTAGAAGCGAAATTAAAATGAAAGCGAGTAAGTAAACAAGCAGGAAAACAAACAAACAAACAAATCATGTAAGAAAACAAGCATGCAAGAAAAAACTGAAAGCAAACACTACTCCTACTCCTACACTAACGATGCATGGGCCTGATCACGTGAAGTGATATTTCCAATGCAGCCATCAACGCATTGGTTGACCCATGTTGGTGAAGGCTTGGCCTGCGAGAAACCCAATTGTGTGAACCAGTAAACAAGAAAGATATACCAATGAAGACAATCACACTTCGTGTTTTAAAGTTCTCACGAGACATAAGTGAGTGCAAGTGCATGACAAGCAGTCTGTGGACTTATCATAGTGTTGTGTGATACTACGTGAAACTTTGAAGCATAAGCACACTCTTGACTGTGACATGCAAGCAAACGAAAGAAACAAAGATAACTTGCGACATGCATGAGTGCTTGCAATGTAAGATTCCTCCAATGCATGAGCGATGGGATTGTGCATTTCGAGTGGAGGAAGCATGATATGTGTGTCAGATGGATCTTCAAAGCATAGAGATGACTGATAAGGAGCATTGGGTGATTGAACATTTTTCTGATCAGAAGTGAGACTAACCCCAAGAGAGGAAGGACCTGACATAACCGTCAGCTTAGGTTGAAGTTCCCCGACGGTCTTGGGTGTTTCAACTTCATCATTAGATAGATCATCATAAACCAATGGCTTCAAAAGATCAACTGTGATAGAATCATGATTGTGATCAAATATGGGAGTAAATGGACCACAACAACCATGATCAGAAAAATCAATGATTTCATCGGCATCCTCATTATCAGATGAATCAAATAGAGGAGTAGATGAAAAGCGAAAAAACTCATCCTTTGTGTTTCCAGAAAAGATAGATGAAAGATCAAGTGGATTTTAAATGAATAACTTGTCCTCCCTGTTGTCGAATGATGGGCCAACATTCGATGAGTCCTGCAAGTGCTCAATAATGGGTGCATCCGTAGACAGAGATACACATGAAAAATCATGGATGGAAGGTTCACCAAAGATGTTAGGAAAGAACGAAGGGGCCTCAGATGGAAGGGAGCAGGGAAAATTTTAAGAACCCCCCCTAAATTTATAAGTATAATAAATAGGCAAATCTCCATGGTATATAGGAAAAATGGAAGGCGATTTTATCAATAATATAATATGTATATATGATTTTTTGGCGAATCTCTCACCAGGCATGGCGAATATTTTACTTAATTATAAAATCTTGTAAGAACTTGGTATTACCATGGGTTATGGTAAACCTGGAGCTTAAAAATTACTATTAGTAATTTATAAAAATTAATAAAATCAATAGTTGATTTTTATTTTATTTTTTTTAACCACGCTAAAATGTTTTAACTTACATTAAATTCCAACATCTTTTACTCTTGATCCACCCAGCCCGAGGGGATCAAATTTTTTTCACTCTATCCTGTACATTTCACGATATTTGTACCTCTAGGGGTTAGTAGATCTAAGTAAAAGATGGATCTATGCTGGTTTAATTCCCCCATTTAAATAGGCTACATTCTAGGTGAATACCATGGGTCAATACCATGTGCCATTTTGGTGAATACCATGGGTCAATACCATGTGCCATTTTTATTTTTATTAATACTAATATTAGAGTTAATAATGTTTTTTTGCATGGTATTAATAACGATCTAGTCCATGGTATTTGTCCCATAGTATTTTTCCCATAGATTTCACCTAAATATAACGCATTTTTTGAGTGTTCGTAAATATAAGGTGACTTATGGAGTAAATATAAAAAATGTTTTATTTATTTACCATACTTCTCATTTATTTATATTTATATTAATTTACCATACCTCTTTTATAAATATGGTATTTGGCCCATAGGATTCACTTAAATAAAACTTATTCTTGAAAATGGGCGAATGGATTCACTTAAATAAAACCTATTCTTGAAAATGGACGAATGGAAGATTGTAACTCCTAATTTCAAGGGCTAAACTTACCTTTTTTACCCTCTCCCTTAAAATAAGGTGGGTTATTTGAGGTGATTTGTAAAAATGTACTATGTGTGACAAGTGCAGTGAATCAAGTGTACCTTCCTTGATTCACTGCAGTTGTCCATGTTGATATTCAAGTGTGTGATGGTGGTCATGCGCATCAACTTGCCGAAGTGCGTGTTTAGCTCCAATTGGACTTGCTTCTTGTCTTCGCCTTGGTGAGTGTGTTGAATGGGTTGGATCGCATGCGTGCGCAGAATGACATGCATGTTGTTGAATCCCTTGCATGCGATCAACAACACTACTCACCATGTCTGCTCCATGCCAGCTGTTGGGATGGATATTTAACTTGTACGAGCGTAGTTTCATCCATGAGTGCATGTTGCACCCACTATTGTTCTTATTCCTGCTGCAACTCATTCATCTGTCTGTGCGTATTTATGTTCTTCCTTGAGTTGCTACTTCAGCATATGTAAATCCTTCTTTGTTCCATTCTCTTTCTTCGCATGATATTCATGTCGTGCCATCACCTCATATCCTGAGTCTCCAAAGTTTCTTTCATCATCAGTGGATCTTCTTGAGCTTGCAACTTTGTTCCGCCTCTGTGTTGTCAACAACCTTCCTCTTGTATTCGTTGCATCTAGTATGTTGCAATTAGCTGATGTTCATGATGTTTCTCTTTGTGATGTTGTTGTTGTCATATCTTGATGTCCTTTTCTATGAACAACTTGATGTCTTCGTGGATAGGCAAGTCCATAGACACTTCATTGACTGCATCCCAAAGTATGCTCTGAATGGTGTCTTTGACTCTGCTCTCCTGGAAACTATTGTACTGGCACTGCTGAGAGACAGATGAACATTCGCGATGTCTAAAGACATGGAAACACTCATGGCAAGAAATCTCTTAGTCGAAGACCAAAATGAACTTGAGAACTAACTTGTAACATACCTTTGTAACTGATCATGAAAGTTACGTAATTTCCGTCGGGAATTCGAGAGACTGACTACCAAGGCCACGCAAGGCACAGTCTGGGCTATTGGGAGACTGACTAACTATTGGAACTGCACAATGCACATTCCAATCTAGCTGCTGACTGTTGTAATTTAACAATGCGCAATCTCAGCTAGCAATGGTTGTAGGCTCAGTGACTGCATTGTGCAATTTTTTCTAGGCCAACAATCATTGTCCCTCAGAAATGCACAAAATACTCCTGGAGGACAGTTCTCGGCCAGAAATGCACATTTCCTGAGAGGAAGACATAGCCTTCCCTCTCAGGATTGCACAATGTTGTATTTGTGAAGCTCTTGGTGAGGCAGAGTCTAGGCCAAGGCTGCCCAGACTCGTCGACGGGAAACTAAAACTGAATGTGAATGTGAGTGCATGGCGATACTTATTGCAAGCATAAGTGAATGATCATGCATGCAAATAGTGAATGACAGATTCAGAAAATGGAACAACATGCATGTGGGTGAGCCAAGTCGTCGAATCAATGACTGTTCGTGCAAAACAGTTTCATGCATGCGACAGTAGTGAGATAGCAACGAAAACTGAAATGGTGCTAGAACAAGCTAGGATGTATCAAAACAACAACAAGAATTCACTAAAATCAAGCAGACAACATTCATACGAAGTGAAACATAAAAAGCACCAGAAATGCAACATAAGGCACGGAAAGTGGGCTTACCCCAAAACATTTGAACTAAACATGCCGACAGCTCCTAGATTCGATGTAGGATGTTAGAGCTACAAGGTTTATGTGAATAATGAGCTATGCAACGTCTGGTTGATGAGTTTTTATAAAATCGAGGTTGTTATGCGCATGCCAAAAATCTAAGGAAAGCGACACTTGGTGGGAGGTTTCTGAAATGATCCTTGCATATAACCTCCAACTGCCAAAAATAGATCCCTGAAACAAGGGATGCCATTTGTTAGGCGTGGGATCCCCCAAGGGTATTTTTGGATCTAAAAGCCCATATTTTGGTCAAATTTTGTAATCCAAGTGTAAAGACTCTGCATTTTGTGGTCATGGAGCGCGTAGGCGTTAAAGAGTCATAGGATTGTCTGCCCTTATTTTGGAAATGTAATGTCGCCTATAAAAATATCTACCCATGGTCCGCGGATCATGGGATTGTATAAAAAGAGCTAAGCTCTAAGTATTTAGAGAAGAATACGAGGGAGAGAGTCATAGCCTTAGAGAAAGAACTCCAAGTCTTGGGTTGTAGCATAGGTAGAGGCTCTGCAGCTGAGTGTGCATAGGCCTAGGGTATAAGTCTGCAACTAAGTGCATGGACCCTTACAGCTGAGTGTACAGGGCTGGTCGAGTCTGTAATCGTCCGAAATTATAAATAAAGAGACGTATTCTATAATTTCTACGTCTTTATTTCTTTTTTATGCATCTTGTCATGTTGGGTATGAATTTCATTTATAACGTTTATATGATGTGAGAATGTATGTAAATGTGTTGGTTAAGTGAACAGAAGTAATAACATATGTTTATGCGAAGCTAACTGAGATTTTTTAATAAGATAAGTAAGACACTTAGCCTAGATTGGGAGATATTGCAGTTCGTTGTCCTAGCAACACGAAAGTCCTTAAGCTGCAGGTAAGGGCTACGCGACAACCAATTTTACCCTTTTACGTAGGTACTAAAGCGTTGAATAGAGGGCTAAGAAACCTATGTGAATGTAGGTATAGCCGGAATAAATCGGCATCAAAACCATCTCAAGGGTGCATAAACTTGGTTCCAGCATCCCCCCATACTGCTTCGGGTGAGACTTCAGTCCGCGTTCCGTTGGTTGATGCCAAAAGGGCCAGTAGTGTAGGGATTTGTTTGGCTAACTTATGCTAAACCTGGGTCAGGCCCCCCAAGCCAATGGATGGTTCTGTTGTCGAGATCAAAATCTGCATAAGAGATGTGTGATGTCGTATCACTCGAATCCAACAAAGAAGGAGATTGGAGACTGGTTGGATAGAAATATCCATGAATTCGTAGCACAATAGAACAGAAATCCACAACTTTCAAAAGAACAGTGGTTGGACTGATACCTGTATACAGATATCCATGAAATCTTTTTCTATTCTTTCCCTATTGAGCTATATGAGTGGATCATGAAGCTAGCAGATAGCCAAGGAAGGTGGAAACTTGACGGCTCTATTGTGTGGACCCCAGAGCTAGTGCGAAGGTTGGAAGCATCAAAGGATAAGATCACCCGTGTTGTCAATCATTGGCTTGATCATTTCATAGGAGGATTTGTGACTGAATTCGTGGTCAACACCTCAGTCAGCTATAGCGAAGTGGAGTGACTCTTTTTCAAAGATCGCGAGGTAAGTACATAAAATCTTTGAATACTTGGATCAAAATGTTGTTATGTGAAAAATGGGTTATGTAGCTACCTTGATGTTTGGGACTACGCGAAGTGGAAAAACTTACATGAACGAAGTAAATAAGGGTCCATAGTATAGCCCCTTGATTTCACCTCTGCAAAGGGACGAAGAAGCCATAGCGAAGGTTTCTCCGCAAAGTGCTATTCAATTAATAAGACAAGGATTCCCATGAATACCACCTCCACCCACACCACCTTCGACTTCACCGCCATCGCCTCCAACTTCACCCGTACCACCTCCACCTCCATCGCAGTTCAGTATGGAAAATACATTGAGGTTGCTTCTATTCAAGGGCCTGGGAAATGAGGACCCGGACCAGTTCTAGTTTGTTGTGAGGGTTGTATGGGAATCTCAATGTGTTACAAATGATCATATAAAGAAAGAGACACTAGTTAGTGCTCTGTAAGGTCACGTGCTAACCTGGTATATTAAGTACTCTAACTATAACCCGAATACTGGAGTAGCAGACATCCAAGCAGCACTAAATAGGGAATTTAGCAGGCCTAAATCTAAAGCACAGTCGATTGTGGGATTCAAAGAGATTGCAATGCAACCAGGCATGTAGAAAATATGTGATAGGTTAACCCGATAATAATGTAAATCAAAGCATAATACTATAACCTACTTCTACTATCAATTTGCGGAAGCTTAAAGATCGAGCTGAACAATATAACCAGAAGAAGAAGAATCAATAGCACAATACAAATGAAAATACTTTTGGGGAAAGCCTCAACTAAAAATCCCACACTATTGTATTATTGTACATGGTGGAAATACATAGGAATTATACAAAGTCTTAGCTCTCACAGCTATCCAGCTCTCAGTACAATCCTCACAAATGCTCATAGGAAATCTTGGCTTCTCTCCAGCCTTCCTCTCTGCCCTCCAAGCTCCTATTTCCTTGCATTGTTCCTTGTGGATGATCAACCTCTTACCAAGTGGAAAACCTCCTTCAAAACTGCGCAATCCTCAAGGATAAATCCTTGACTACATGCATGAGTTTTCTCCATGAGAAAACACATGCAAATGATAGTACATAGTCCTTGAACATTAATCTCAACTAGGTCTTTCTCAAAATAGACATGCATGAGTTTCTGATGAGGGAATCTTCAATTAACTGGAGTAGCACTAGTTGAGTGCATTAATGCATAAAATGATTGTTAACTCACTATTAGTTCCTCAAATAGTTTGGAACTAATTTAACTGGACTTAACTCAGTAAACTGAGTTAACTAATTACAACTAAAATATAACTCAATCTTATCTCCTTAATTTAAGGGATAACTCTTGCATGACTTCAACTTCTACCTTGAATTTTTATCCAACTAATTAATTTAAAATATATAAATTAATTAATTAATTTAAAATAAATTGATTAATTAATTAATTCCAAGTAGTTGTTAAGACTAAATTTGATTTTAATTAACAATTTAATTCAAGGACAAATTAAATTGGAATATTCTTGATTCCATATTTCAACGCTCCCTCTCAACAAGAAAGGGATTATCTTCCACCCCGATCTTGTCTCTATGGAACTCAAATTTACACTTTGACAATGCCTTTGTCAAAATGTCAGCATCTTGCTCCTTTGTCGAAATATACTACAACAACATGATCCTACTCACTACACAGTCTCTAAGATGATGATACCAGATGTCGATGTGCTTGGACCTGTCATGAAATACAGGATTCTCAGAGAGTTTGATACAACTCTGATTATCAGAATAGATCACAACTGGATCCATCCTCTAATCAAACAAACCAACTAGGATTTTCTGCATCCGTATGGCCCTCACATGCTGCCTGACTTGCAGCCATGTATTCTGCCTCTGCCGAGCTGAGTGCAACTGACCTCTGTTTCCTGCTGTACCAAGAAACTGTCGCTGACCCAAGGTTGAAAATTCCTCCTGATGTGGTCTTCCGATCTAATGGACTCCCTACCCAATCTGCATCAGTGAATCCCTGTATATTTACTCCCTATGTCCGTCTGTACCATAATCCATACTGAGATGTGCCTTTGAGGTATCTCAATACATGCTTTGCCACCTTCGAAAACATCTTGGTAGGCTGAACATTTCGCTTGACTCAGTTGGTTCACTGCATAGCACAAATTTGGTCATGTGTTCACTAAGTACATTAGTGAACCCACAAGCTTCCTATACATAGTAGCCTCTACCTCTTCTCTTGAAGTAGCAACCTCCTTCCTCCAGTTACCTACTAGAGGAGTCTCCATGGGCTTGCAATTCTCCATGTGGAATTTCCTGAGTATCTCGTTGGCATACTTTCCCTGAGACACAAACAAGTCCCCATCCTTCTGCCACACTTCCATGCCAAGGAAGTAATGCATATGGTTGAATGTGATCCCTCTGCTGACTCTAATTGTGGCTCCTCCACAATTGTCTGAGACTTCTTTTGGGACTGCATGTTGAGAGGTAATTTACTCTCCCTCTCAACCACCAAGTCTCTAACATTTGCCTTGCTCCTCAAGGCTTCACATGCATCTTGAACCTCAAGAGCATACATGTTCTTAACTCGTGAACCGATCTATTTCACCTATCTCATGGTGATGTCTAAGGAAAACCTTTCCCTTACTGAAGAAAACATCTTAGCCTTTGTCCTCCAAAATCATGACCAATACCAAGTTCTTCTTCAGTCCAGGCACATACTTCACATCGGTGAGGGTGATAGGAGCTCCATGCTCCCTCTGAAAAGAAACTATGCCCACTCCTGAAACACTAAACCTTTCATCGTCACCCATCTCTTATGTGCATCTTTAGGTCTTTCTCCTCCAAGGCACTGAATACACTTTTATCATTGGTCATGTGGAATGAGGCTCCACTGTCAAGATACCAACCACAACCCATCATCGATGACACCATGCATGCAATGAGAGTAAAGTCCATTTCGAACTAAGAGGCTAATGCCTCACCTTCCGATCCATCCAGGGATCCCTTCTTGGACTTCTTCGATGGGAAATTAGTCGCATAATCACCCATCTCGTGACAATTAAAGCATCTCACTTTATACTTGTCACCCTTCTTCCCTCCATGAGAAGAATTTGATTTGGAATGGTACGCCTTCCCCTTCCCTTTCCTTACCTTACTCGCTAAGGCCATATTTTCTTCATCATCATCCTTGGATGAAGAACCATCTCAATTTCTCCTCCTGATCTCCTCCTGCATGAGATCTGACCACAGTTGTTCCTAATCTAGCAGTTTCTCCCTTCCATTCATAGAGTCCTGGTAGCTATTCCAGCTCTTTGGAAGGCCAAGGAGAGCGAGGCTCACCATATCATCATCGGCAGTAGTTATTCCCCCACTTCCAAGCTCATCTCTACAAGTGGTGAGCTTGTTTAGATATGTAGAAATATTATTACCATTCTTCATCTTGATTCTTCGAAGCTTATCCTTGAGCGCAAATTTCCTCTAGTCGCTACTATTCTGGTAGAGGTCCTTCAATGTCTTCCACATTGAATATGGAGTATCCTTCCCATGGAGACAAGACAATATTATCTCGAACTCCCTCAAGGATGATCTATCTTGCCCTCACCACACACTTCTTCCACTCAGCCAACTCTTGTGCATTAGTTGAACCTGACTTTGGATTTCTTGATCAATGAAATTCTTCAAGCCATTGTCTTCTAATACAGCCTACATGCGATCTTTCCATGATATGTAATTCGAGCTGCCTTCCAAGGCATACTCGAGTCTAAAGCCATAGAACACCATTGGTCAAACTTGAAGTATGATATGAATTCAATTTTCACCTGCAAACCCAAACTTCAAACTTCGAATTCTCTTCTCCGTATACTGTTCATAACTCCGATAAACGTAGCTCTAATACCATGTAGAATTTCTTGCAAATTCTCTACAAATCTACCTCTGAGATCTATGTAGAAAATCTAACTGTAGATTAACTCGATAATGCAATATACCAAAGAAAAATACAATAATCTACTTCTACTATCAAACTTGTGAAAGCTTAAAGATCAAGTTGGATCAGAGCTAAACACATATAACCATAAGAAGAAGAATCAGTACACATGAAACACAGAAAATACTCAAGGGAAAGGCTCAGCTAAAAACCCCACTATATGTATTATCATATAAGGTGGAAATACATCAAGATTACACAAAGCCTTGGCTCTCACAGCTAGCCAGCTCTCAATAAAATCCTCCTGGATGCTCACAGGAAAACAATGCTTCTCACAAGCCTTCTCCTCTGCCCTCCAAGCCTCCTATTTCCTTGCGCAGTTTCTCCTGGGTGATCCTCCTATTACCAAGTGTAACACTGATCTCTTACACTAATCTCACACCCTGTAAAACTGTGAAATCCTCAAGGAAACTTTCCTTGACTGCATGGATGATTTTCCTTTATAGGAAAACACATGCAACTGATAGTAACCTGTCCTTGGCATTTAGCCCAACTGGGTCTTTCTCTGAATAGACATGCATGAGCTTCTGATGAGGGAATCTTCAGTTATCCAGAGTACATTAGTTGAGTGCATGCATGCATCAACTGACTAAAAAGTCACAATTAGTTCCTCAAACAGTTTGGAACTAATTTAACTAGACTTAACTCAGTAAACTGAGCTAACTAATTACAACTCAAATATAACTAAATCTTATCTCCTTAATTAAGGGATAATCTCTTGAATTTAAGGGATAATTGTTGCATGACTTCAAAAAGACTTCTAACTTGAATTTCTCCAACTAATTAATCCATAATTAATTAATTAATTAATTCCAAGCAGCTGGTGAGACTAAATTTGAATTTAATTCACAATTTTAATTCAAGGACAAATTAAAATTGGAATATTCTCGATTCTATTTTTATCATTTCTTGTTGCTATTTTTAACACGATCAACTGATCATCACCAGTCAATATGGTCATTAAGGAATGTAGTCTTCACATCCATCTGATGGATATTCCAACCCATATGTGCTGATAGTGCCAACATAGATCTGATAGATGAGTACCTTACGACAGGGAAAAAATTCTCATCATAGTCAATCCCTACGACCTGTGAAAAGCCACAGGCAACAAATCTTGCCTTATTATTCTCCACACTACCATTAGCAACTTGATTTACCTTGTAAATCCAATGGGAACTCACAACTGACTTTCTCTCCAGTCTCGGAACTACATCCCAAACACTGTTACGAACTATGGAGGCATACTCCTCCACCATAGCATCAACTCAAATCAATTGTTGCACTGCTTCCTCAAAGGAAGATGACTTGGTCTCAACACATTCCCTAGCAAGGGCCATGTATCCAGTGTACCTCTCAGGTGACCTTCTCTTTCTGTGCTGAGAAGATGGTGCTCCCACATTCTCTCTCGCATCCTCCAACAATCTGTCAGCTTCTCTTGTGCGCTTCCATCCATCTCTGGAAGGCTCTTCTTGAGTGGATGTCTCCACTCTTGGAACCTATGCATGCGACTACTCCGCATCAGTCTGAGGTTCCTCCTCCTTAGGAACCAACTGTTCCTCCACAGCCTGTAGTTGGAGCTCCCTCTTAGGGGAAAATCGCATGGCCTTCTGCTCATCAAACTTGAGATCTCTGCGAACCACTGTTCTCCGACTGGTAGGCAAGTATACTCGATAATTGTGAGGTGTATCAGTGTACCCCACAAATATCCCCAACTCTGTTATCGGCTCAAGCTTCTTCTATGCATTCTTTGTCACATGGCAATATACTGATGAGCCAAAGATCCTGAAGTGACCCACATTTGGTCTCTTACCGGAGAAAGCTTCCTCTGGTTTCTTCATCCCAAGTATGCGATGCGGGCTTTTATTTTGCAAATAGACCATTGTGTTGCATGCCTCAGCCCACAAGTGAGGTGGTAGGCCTTGGTCATGCAACATTGCCCATGTTGCCCCTACAATAGTTTTATTCTTCCTCTCGGCCACCCCATTATGTTGTGGGTTATGAGGTGTCGTAAACTCTTGTTTAATTCCTTCTGCTTCATAGAAGTCCTTAAACTCTTGAGAAACATATTCTCCACTATTGTCGCTTCTAAAGGCCTTGATCTTCTTCCCTGACTCTTTCTCGACCAAAGCTTTTAACTCACAAAACTTTGTGAAGGTTTGGTCCTTCTTTTGCATGAAATAAATCCAATATTTACGAGAATAGTCATCAATGAAAATCACATAATACCTTTTCTTCATTGTGGATGTCGTCAAGAATGGTCCACACAAATCAGTATGAACTCGCTTTAAGATAGCCTCTGCTCGATTGTCTCGATCATGAAAGGAAGACTTAGTGTACTTTCCCAAGGTACAACCTTCGCATGTGTCAACTTGCTCATGTTTACCTTTGGGAAGTCCTATAGATATCTGTTGCATTATCTTCAAAGCCCCATGATGAAAATGGCCCAACCGCCTGTGCCATAACTCGCCAATGTCTTGGCTTTGCACCAATTTTGCTTTCGTACTCAATTCTGCACAATCATCTACCTCTAGTTTATAGAGATTCTTCACCCGAATCCCTATCCTCTTGGTTTGACTCGTGGCTATGTGTCTTAGGAACGCCTTTCCTTTACTGAAGACAACATCGTAGCCTTTGTCCTCCAACATTGTGACTAATATGAATTTCTTCTTTAGTCCAAGCACATGCATCACATCTGTAAAGGTGAGAAGAGTTTCATGCTCCCTCTAAAAAGCAACCGTGCCCACTCCTGAAATACTATACCTTCCATCGTCACCCATATCTATACGCATCTTGAGGTCTTCCTCCTCCAAGGCACTGAATAAATTTTAATCACCAGTCATGTGGAATGAGACTCCACTATCAAGATACCAGACACAACCCATCATCGATGACACCATGCATGTGATGAGGGTAAAGTCCATTTTGAACTGAAAGGCTAATGCCTCACCTTTCGATCATTCCGAGGATCCCTTCTTTGACTTCTTCGATGGGAAATTAGTCGCATAATGTCCCATCTTGTGACAATTAAAGCATCTTACTTTAGACATGTCACCCTTCTTCCCTCCATGAGAAGAATTAGATTTGAAATGGGAAGTCTTCCCCTTCCCTTGCCATACTTGCTAAGGACAGATTTTCTTCATCATCATTCTTAAATGAAGAACCATCTCGTGTCCTCCTCCTGATCTCCTCCTGCATAAGATCCGACCACAGTCGTTCCCAATCCGATAGTTTCTCCCTTCCAATCACAAAGTCCTGGTAGCTATTCCAACTCTTTGGAAGTCCAAGGAGAGCGAGGCTCACCATATCATCATCGGAAATAGTTATTCCCACACTACCAAGATCATCTTTGCAGGTGGTGAGCTTGTTTAGATATGTCGAAATAGTATTTCCCTTCTCCATCTTGATTCTTCGAAGCTTATCCTTGAGCGCCAATTTCCTCTGGTCACTACCGTTCTAGTAGAGGTCCTTCAATGTCTTCCACATTGAAAATGGAGTATCCTGCCCATGGAGACTCGAGACAATATGGTATTGAACTCCCTCAAGGATGATCCATCTCGCCTTCACCACAAACTTCTTCCACTCAGCCAACTCTTGTGCATTATTTGAAGTTGGCTTTGGGATTTCTTGATCAATGAATTCCTTCAAGCCATTGTCTTCTAATACAACCTCCATTCTATCTTTCCATGCTATGTGATTTGAGCTACCTTCCAAGGAATACTCGAGTCTCAAGCCATAGAACGCCATTGGCCAACCTTGAAGTATGATATGAATTCGATTTGCACTTGCAACCCCGAACTTCAAACTTCAAATTCTCTTCTCAGTATATTATTCACATCTCTTATACCATGTAGAAAATCTGTGATAGGTTAACCCGATATTGCAATATAAATCAAAGAAGAATACTATAACCTACTTCTACTATCAATTTGCGGAAGCTTAAAGATCGAGTTGAACAATATAACAAGAAGAAGAAGAATCAATGGCACAATACACATGAAAATACTTTAGGGGAAAGCCTCAACTAAAAACCCCACACTATTGTATTATCATACATGGTGGAAATACATAGGAATTATACAAAGCCTTAGCTCTCACAGCTATCCAGCTCTCAGTACAATCCTCACAGATGCTCACAGGCAATCTTGGCTTCTCTCTAGTCTTCCTCTCTGCCCTCCAAGCTCTTATTTCCTTGCGTTGTTCCTTGTGGATGATTAGCCTCTTACCAAGTGGAAAACCTCCTTCAAAACTGTGCAATCGTCAAGGATAAATCCTTGACTTCATGCATGAGTTTTCTCCATGAGAAAACACATGCAACTAATAGTACATAGTCCTTGAACATTAATCTTAAATGGGTCTTTCTCAAAATAGACATGCATGAATTTTTGATGAGGGAATCTTCAGTTAACTAGAGTAGCACTAGTTGAGTCCATTAATGCATCAACTGACTGTTAACTCACTATTAGTTCCTCAAGCAGTTTGGAACTAATTCAACTGGACTTAACTCAGTAAACTAAGTTAACTAATTACAACTCAAATATAACTCAATATTATCTCCTTAATTTAAGGGATAACTCTTGCATGACTTCAAAAAGACTTCTAACTTGAATTTCTCCAACTAATTAATTTAAAGTAAATTAATTAATTATTTCCATGTAGATATTAAGACTAAATTCAATTTTAATTCAAGGAAAAATTAAATTGGAATATTCTTGTTGCCATATTTCAACAAGGCGAGACGCCTTGGGAACTAGATCAGACGCTGAAATGTACGATTCGTGAAGCCAACATGAACTTGATAGATGGAAAACATCGCGAGTGATTTGTGGCTTCACTACTACCACACTTAAGGAGTGTGTTGTCGCAGCAGAAGATAACAACTCAGGCAGAGGCCTTGGAGATTTCCATTAGACTACATGAAACTCCGATGCAGGATCCTAATCTAGGAGTCCAACAGATCCATGCACAACTGAAGAATCTGTGCCTTGAGATGCAAAGCCTGAAGCAGGACAAGACGGTTCGGCCAGAGATACACAAGGACGTATGGTACTTGAAATGCAAGAGTCTGGGTCATGACAAAGACCATTGCTCGACCTTTGAAAACTACAATGTAGGAGGAGGACCAATGCCTTTAAGGCCAGAGGCTCAAGAAGGACCTAACTTAGGGCCTGCATTATGGTGTGCTATCTGTCAGGTAGCCAAAAAACATGCCACAGATAACTGTCACTTCCTACAGAAGTATGTACAAGCACTGTAACAGTTGTTTTGCAACTTTGTAGGTTAGTAGGACATGATGAGTGTACTTGCAGGAGCTATGAATTGATGATGGATAGAACTCCTGCCTACAGGGTTCAAGTCGAAACACGACCCCTTAACCAGCATGCAGGGATGGCGTGGACAGGATTTCAGGGGCGCAGACAAGGTCGAGGCAGAGGAGGACCTGGTAGAGGTTGAGAAAAGTTGATTTTCTATAATTGCGGAGGACCAAAACACTATTCCCGTGATTGCACTAATCCAACGCATCCGTCATGCAAGTATTGCATGTTGTTTGATCATGAAACAGAAGATTGTCCTACGCTGATAGCTAGGATACGTGACAAAGGGGCGCTACCACCTCCCTCGACTCAAAACCTACAGATGATGAGGTTTGAGCAGTGCGAGGAAGACCTGAACATAAATATAGTGCTCTGGAGTGGAATCGCGATGGGAGATGACAAGGGGAAACATCCAAAAGACAGTACATAGGTTCACAAGGCCTCGACTATTTTGGAGAATTTGGTATCTACGGATAAATACTAATTCCCTAGATAAGTAGCCATATATAGAACAATAGTTTAAAGCACTTTAGCCTTTTCCTATAAGTAATAGATAAGACAAAGAAGATGAGAATACCTACTTCTAGTTCTGCTTTCCTCTAGTCTCCTTTGTAACGATCCTGTTGCCCATTCCTATACTTAACACACTTGAGAAGTACCTGTAAACATCAACAAAAGACAAAGAATCGATCAAAGCAAAAGATTTATTAAATACAAGTAAATGGAATCAGATACATTCACACATATAAGCATCATATAACAAGATAAGCATATGGGAAAAAGGTTCAAATACTTTATTGAATAGAAGAAGGAATTACAACCATCAAGTCTAATTCGAAGTCACTCCTCTAGCTTGCATCCCATCCACATCACATGAAAAGCATGAAAAACTTGTAGCATAACAATACTTGTCTCAAAGTCAATTCTCATAGCAATATTATCTCCTTAGAATTCAACATAGTCTAGCCCCTGATCACTTAGATGAGTGTTCAATTTATAGGAGGATGAAGGAGGTTATGTCATAAATCGGGGTATTGAATGGCCTTCCATACTTAGAATTAGTTCCATGGAGAAAGGGATGAGAGGATAGGATGCATATTAACTCATTCCTCATCCATTTTCGAGCTCATAGGAATTGATAAGTGAGGGAAACTTCTAGTGAATCCAAAAGATAAGAATATTCCCCAAACCCTATGTGAATTTCACTCAATCTCACCCAACGCAAGTGAAAGAGAGCCTAAGTGCTCTGCTCTACAGCGTACCCTTACATGGGTCTACCTACGCTGGTCCCTTTAGAGGTCATTTCAGGATGTCTTCAAGTCATGAAACTGTCTAGGAAGGAGGAATTCAAAAGGATGACTTGTTTAGGGCATGTAGAAACTGAAATTAGGGTTTGATGAGCCCTAAAACAATGATTTTGATGATGGGAGTGGCGTGCCCAAATGGATCTGTAATAGCCGCCCCCTAAAGCATGAAGTAGAAAAATGCAAATGTCGAATGAAATGATTTACGATGTGATGAGGAGGTTTCAAAGTGGAAGGTGACCTGCATCAACTACAATACATATATCATGATATTTTGATTTTTACATGAATTTCTGAGGGAAAGCATACCCTTGCTCAGCATATAAACTTTCATTACATGTACATAGACATTCGTCTACAGATATATACCCATGATCGGAATGACTATCAATGTAAAGCCATTGTACATATGATTTAGTACTCCTAAAATCACAGCCCAGATGGATGAAACTAGATCTGGGGTCTTCTATCTCATTCAATCATTCACTCAAGCATGAGTCTAACCATGTGATTTTGTGATCTAAAGTCGAACATGGGAAGACACCATCTGATTATCAGCCAATGATGTAAGTTGTTAACAGATGCGAGAGAAAACCGATAATGATAATGATCCTCAAGGTACTACAGTACATTATGCATGATGTGAATGGATGATTTGATGTCGAACACCATACAAAGTCTTTCAGACGAAGGTCATTGATGTAAACCTATCACCGGAAGCGAGAAACCTGTCATTGATGTATGCAAGCCTCAAGGTACTGGAAGGGTGTTTATAAGTCAACCTCTTGGATAATGTGATGATGTCGAAAAGAAGTGAATCGTCACAGGAGGGCCTTGATGTATCCCACATCAACGACACAAAATGAGTGTAATGATTTTGGAGACGAAATTTGACTGACGACACAAGGTTCAGTCATGGCAGTCATGAAAATGAAGGTTTATGGTATTGCAAAGGATGAATTTTGGTTGGATGACTTCTTTTGAACATGTCGGCGACACTGAAATGAAGTGGAAGGATTGAACCAAAACAAAGTGATGGATGGTATGATAGACTAATGGTATGATAATCATCAAGCTGATAACCCAACCCAAATAGTCACGGTGATGGAGTGAAAGTGTCATGTTCAAGAGAAACCTGCTACCATAAAGTGATTTTCCCCTTTTTCCCATTTTCCCCATTCATTGTTGACCAGTACCTCTTTATTTTTTATCAATCTTGAGGAGGATAACACATTCTTGTTGTATAATTCCACCCTTCAGGTTAATCCATTTCTATGTGATGTTTTAACGAGTTTAACGACAAAGATAGCTTGGCCCTTTTCATGTTTAGAGAGTTTGAAAAGGGACAAAAAGAAAACTCCACAAGTTCTTTTTCATTAATTTGTCTCTCAAGCCAAAAAAATAATAAAACAATACGAGAGAGAACCTATTAACCATGTTCGGTCAATGTATTCCTTTTTCATAAGTAATCTATCTCAGTCTAGAAAAGGGTTAAACTTATACTAAGTAGATGTCATTTCCAATCCGTTAACAAGTTGAAAAGGACAACCGCTCGACAATATTTTCATATTTCAAGAGTCCGAAAAGAGCTTAAAGAGGACTATGCTTTGAGGAACGAGTGGTGTCTAGGATAGAAACTAGTTCCGGTGATGTTGGAACTTCTCAAAGTATGTTGATTTATGTGAAGAGGTTGGCTAATAAGACCACTCATTGCAATTGTTCCTCAAAAAAGGTAAAACAACCAAGTGAAAGCATATGATTCGCCAAGCAGATAGTGACGATGGAAGGAGAAAAACCAAGGCTCATCTGGTGGAAGAGGTTGATAGAATGGAAATCACGAGGGTTAAAATGGAAATGGGTTCATTTTTAGACAAGCTTGAACCATAGGGAACTATGCTTGGATTCAGTTTCATGTTTACACAAGCTTGAAACGAAAAACTATGCTTGGATTCAGTTTCATTTTTACACAAGCTTAAAACGAAGAACTATGCTTAGATTCAGTTTCATTTTTACACAAGCTTGAAATGAAGAACCATGCTTGAATTCAGTTTCATTTTTACACAAGCTTAAAACAAAGAACTATGCTTGATATTAATTTACATGCCCCCAGCATGACGAAAGGGAGAGTCTCCTGTAACCAGATGGAAGTCACTGCGGTGAAGCAGGACCATTATCCAACACCTTTTTGGCTTCATCCAGATAGGGACAAAGGTGAATGGGGTGATTCCCTTCACATAACCTACAGGGAAAATTAACTTTACCACTAGGTGCATGCCCCCAAGCTTCATTAAATTCACCTAAGTAGACTACTCATGGCTATTATTTGGATGGAATGAAGGTTCATTTACGATATCAAGTGGAAGACTCGACTAGGATTTTACGAGATCTAATCAAAGACTCAACTTGGAACTTTGCTTTAGGGGAACTTGTTTTATTTTTTAATGAGCTTGATACAAGACAAGGAATTCTTCTCAGATTCCTTGTTTCATTTTTTAATGAGGTTGACACAAGACAAGGAACTATCCTAGTATTCCTTGTTTCATTTTTTATCGAGCTTGACACAATACAAGGAACTATGCTAAAACTCCTTGTTTCATTTTTTAACGAGCTTGACACAAGACAAGGAACCATTCTCATACCCTTTGTTTCATTTTTTTAATGAGGTTGACATAAGACCAGGAACTATCCTCATATACTTGGTTTCATTTTTTAACGAGGTTGACACAAGACAATGAACTATCCTCATATTCCTTGTTTCATTTTTTAACGAGCTTGACATAAGACAAGGAACTATGCTCAGGGACCTGTTTCATTTTGTAATGAGGTTGACACAATACAAGAGCTATCCTCATATTCCTTGGTTTCATTTTTTAACGAGGTTGACACAAGACAAGGAACTCTCCTCGTACCCTTTGTTTCATTTTTTAACAATGTTGACACAACACAAGGAACTATCCTCATATCCTTGGTTACGATCCATACGAGGTCATGACTTCCAAGAGGTTCTCATCTGATGGGAGAATAATGCTCTGGAAGGGATTTGTATCAAGGAAACCAAGATTTGGTTCCAATGCCCTCAGTACATAATGTACAACATCATGGAATTGATCGTCAATTGATGTAGGCATGGAACAGGTTGCCACATAATTGACCCGTGGCAAGGATGATACCATTGGTACAAAAGGACCATTTAGGGAATATGGTTGACTGGAAGCCATATTTAGACCAGGAAATGAAAGCTGGTCAACAATGACAATTTTGCCTTCATGTGGGAAACAAATCACTCAAAAGAGTGTTGAAACAATAGCTCCCATGTCATAAACATAGTCGCACCCAATAAGTAAATTGTAATCTAAAGGGCCTGGGACTACCATCACATTGAGATAAATGATTTTTCCTCCCAAAGTAATAGAAAATTGAGGAAGGATCCCTAATGGTTGATTGGTTCCTCTGTTAAAATCTGATGAATTCTGGGTAACTGGCAAAAGTGGTGGCGAACCAAGCGCTTTCCAAGCAGTGGAGGAAAGGATACTCACAGATGCACCTTCATCTATAATAGTGCCAGATACAATCATATTACAAACGTATACTATGATCTGGAAAGCCACATAAGAAGGAAGACGGAATCCTACCAGTCGATTCCAATCAAAGGAAGTGACTAGACTACTTGGAGGGGGTACCATAGAAATGAAAGTATTATCCCCTTGTGTTATGAGAATGGGAGGGCTTTCCTCCTGTCTTGATGGAACAGGAGGTTTGTCTCCAACCTCATTGGAATATGAAGAAACAAAAAGAACCTGAGTGGTATCATACTCACTCTCTACGGGAACTTTACGATTAACTGAAGGTGAAATCGGGTCAATTGTTTCCTCGTCTTGTGATGGGTCAATTATAGACTCATGGGATTCACATTTAGAGAGAGTGGGTTTGACCGATAGTTGATTTGGGTCAGTCATTTCATCAACTAGTGAAGGATTAAGGGATAGTCTTCTGTAACCAAATGGAAGTCGTTGCGGTGAAGTAGGACAGTTATCCAACACTTTTTTGGCTTCATCCATATAGGGAAAAAGGTGAATGGGGTGATTCCCTTCACATAACCTATAGGGAAACTTAACTTTACCCTTTTTTCCATGAACTTTACTACCACTAGTTGATGTTGTGTCACCAACATGATCTCTAGAAGTTGATGACACGGGGTGATGTGAACGAGAAAACCATTCTTCCAAAATCTAAGGAATATTAGGCCAATTTCGAAAAATATGGTCTCCCACACAAATTTTGCATGGATATCGAACTTTTTGAGGCTTGACAGATAGTTTCTCATCAGATGTTACATTCAAAGCAATGGTTGCTTGGTTTCCCCTCTGCTAATTTGCTTTTTCTTCTTCTTCCCTTTCTTCTTCTTCTTAGCCACCTGGTTACTAATACCAATACTTTCACTAGTGAAGAGGAAGAAGGGGAGGAAGAAACAACCGAGGAAGAAGGAAAAGGGTCAACTTTAGGATCAACTAGAGGTTGATTTTGTCCAGTTGGAGGAGTACTCGATTACAGAGAAATCACGACATTTTGAACCAAGGAGGTTGAAAACAACCATACTGGAAAGCCAATGGTAAATCCTGGAAGGGACAATGTAGCCATATAAGGAGCACCAATATTTCCAAAAGGAGGAAAAGGCCTAGGATTCCCATCAAAAGGAATTTCTTGATCGGTGGACTCTCGATTTGTTGCCATATATCTCAACCTAAGACCAACTAAGGAGCGAGCGTGGAGGATTTTATCCATAGTCAATTAATTTTATTTTAATCAAAGTAACATAACAAAACAAAAGAGGGATAATCTAGGAAAAAAATTTACCAAGCAATTGTGAACTGCAAAATACCTCTCGGCGAACCGAGAAGAACAGGTAAGCAATCTCCCCGAATGTTGTGCTCGGTGTATCACAGTTTACAAGGCGGTCGACTTGGTTACCTAAGGATGGATAGCAACCTAGTGTTTTCCTCCCATATATACCTGTCAAAAGTACGTGGAGGTCCAATCCGTATTAGCGTTGTCTAATGCAAAACCACACAGTGAGAGAATTCCCATATACTTTACATACTGTAACACCACCCTATATACCCAAAGGTACGTGGACAAGCTACGATATACTCACGTACATGGAATGAGATATCACACTCGGGATGTATTGCAAACAAGTTAGTGATAGATGGTATGTTTTACAACACCGGAACACGTCTCTAGCCTAGAACCTCTAAATGTTTTGCGTTAGGTGACAATGCTTCGTTAGGTTAATTGAGATAACATTTAAGTTGATCTTCTTAAAAATTTTCCTCTCAGTGTTCACCACGTGATGTATGTTTGCAATTCCTAGAATGAAAGTAACATGAGAAACATTCTTTCATTCAATTAACAATGAAAACCGTAGCTAGTAAGGGATAGAGCAATCAAATCTTTGATAGAGAGCAAAGATCACACCTAATGCAATTTCCCTAGCTATTCCTATCAAGCATTCACAAACTTTAATATGCACAATGTAAGTTTTTTTTTCAATTCCCTTAATGTTATTATGAACAAAAGGAAATTAATGCACATAGAATCAATCAATCTTTTTTCAAGAAAGAAGACTTTACGACAGTTATGCTTCGAAGGAAAAGAAGACTTTTACGACACTTTCTTTCAAAAAAAGATTAATCGACTATAATCTAACTTTGACGATGAATTGATAATGAAAAAGAAATCATTTAAGAAACATTAATCAATCAAGTCAATGTAGGCTAGCAAAGGAGATATAATCTTGATTTTAGAGACATGACAATCATTGATCTCTCAGCAAACCACTTCAGAAGGAATTTGGAAAAAATAAGCCAAAGGTAGAATTTTTGGCTTAAGGAGGATTAGTGCAGCCCTGAATGGGAGACAGTGCACTGCAGAGCACTATCTCTAAGCCAAGGGTACTCTGCAGAGCACTTTCCCCTGACCAAGGGTGCTCTCGTTGCAACGCATTCCTAGAATAGGCATTTTAGTGCAATTTTGACCAAAAACACTACAAAAAGGCTGAAACAAGAAAGGCAAGTAAAGTCTGCTAGAGTGTCCTAGGATGTGAATAAGCTACTTGGAACGATGATTTTCCCCAATGGAGTCACAAATTTGTTTTAGATAATTTGGTATCTAAGGATAAATACTAATTCCCTAGATAAGTAGTCATATCTAGAACAATAGTTTAAAACACTTTAGCCTTTTCCTATAAGTAATAGATAAGACAAAGAAGATGAGAAGACCTATTTGTAGTTCCTCTTTCCTCTTGTCTCCTTTGTATCGATTCTGTCACTCCTTCCCATACTTAACATGCTTGAGAAGTACCTGTAAACATCAACAGAAGACAAAGAATTGATCAAAGCAAAAGATCTATTGAATACAAGTAAATGGAATCAGATACATTCACACATATAAGCATCATACAAAAAGATAAGCATACGGGAAAAGGGTTCAAATAATTTATTGAATAGAAGACGGAATTACAACCATCAATTCTGATTTGAAGTCACTCCTCCAGCTTGGATCCCATCCACATCACATCAAAAGCATGAAAAACTTGTAGCATAACAATACTTGTCTCAAAGTCAATTCTCATAGCAACATTATCTCCTTACAATTCGACATAGTCCAGCCCCTAATCACTTAGATGAGTGTTCAATTTATAGAAGGATGAAGGAGGTTATGTCATAAATGGGGGAATTGAATGGACTTCCATACTTAGAATTAGTTCCATGGAGAAAGGGATGAGAGGATAGGATGCATCTTAACTCATTCCTCATCCATTTTCGAGCTCATAGGAGTTGATAAGTGAGGGAAACTTCTAGATGACTCCAAAATATAATAATATTCCCCAAACCCTATGTGAATTTCACTCAATCTTTCCCAGCACAGGTGAAAGAGGGCCTAAGTTCTCTGCAGAGCACCCTGGCATGGACTCAAATGCTCTGCAGCACACCCTTACATGGGCCTACCTACGCTGGTCCCTTTAGAGGTCATTTCAGGATGTCTTCAAGTCATGAAACTATCTCGGAAGGAGGCATTCAAAAGGATGACTTGTTTAGGGCATGTAACAACTAAAATTAGGGTTTGATGAGCCCTAAAACACTAATCTGGATGATGGGAATGATGTTCCCAAATGGATTTGTAACAATGGCGAAAGAGGATGAGTTTGATTTGGAGCACACTCAGGAAGCCTTCATGCAATCTAAGAAGAGCTTTGTTGAGGCCTCCACTTCAGGAAGCAAGGATAAGCCTGAGCAGAAGATGGACCCCTCTATGTTCACAACTTTCTTGGAAACTTGTATGAAGTTACTACGCGACAGTAAGGTTGTAAAAGGGCTACAAGAACTCATCAATAGATGCACTGGAACCATGCCAAGTGAGCTGCACGTTGTGCGAAAGATTGGCAAGCATAAAATAAGGACGAGACAGGAAATGAGACTGACCGCACAAATAGGAGAGTATGAAATGGATCAGGTCATTTTGGATCTAGGGTCAAATGTGAATATCCTACCAAAGCAGACTTGGGAGCGAATGGGGAGACCGACACTACAATGGTCTCTGATTCAGCTAAGGATAGCGAATCAGTAGAAAATCATACCCATGGGGTGGCTACAAGGGGTGACCGTGGATATTGAGGGAGTGAGCACACTGGCAGATTTTGAAGTAATAGAGATTGTGGATGACAACAATCCCTACCCTGTGCTCCTGGGAATTGAATGGACTACTGATATGAATGGGGTAATCAATCTGAAGAAGCAAAAGATGATCTTTGAGAAGAAATCACTGCATGTATTAATACCCCTGGATCCTGCTGAAGGATCGCACTATACGAAACTAGTCTGCGATTATGAGAGTGATGATGATCTAGACCGCATCTATAAGATAAAAACGCGAGACCAAGATTGGGTGAATCCCACCGTGGATGGACGGATTACATGGGATCACGAGAGTTCCTGCACTTCGTATTCTGACAAAGAAATAGAATGCTAGCAGAATTGGTTACACGAAGTAACTATGCTAAATTGCAAAATGATGACCCAGTCACTGTGTTGTGTCATCAGAGGAAAGAAATCTACCTATTTATGATGGTCTAAATGAGGTATATATTTTTTTGGATGCGTTTGAAAGGGAGATTCCAGAAAAGCAACACTTCCAAGCCTTGGACTAGGCACTACGCGCTACGCCTGCAAGATGGTGGGGTACGTGCAAGGGAAGCTTTGATGATTGGCACAAATGTAGGATGATGATGAGAGCACGATTTGGGAAGCCTAAGATGAGAATCACAGACAAGTACAATGGAAAAAATGATCCACGCGCGCATCTGTCAAAATGGACGTAGACTTATGGTGAAAAGCCAAAACCGGAGTGGGTGCACCTGTTTCATCATACCCTGGATGTTATCTCAATGAATTGGTATATAGAAACAAAGCTCCGCCATGGGATAGGTGAATGGGATATCCTGCACGAAGGATTCATGATGACATTTAGTTTTGAGGACGGGTTCGAAAGTATTGATGAAGCACTACAAGAGGTGAAAGTAGCCATATTTAGGATACCACAAGATCCTTTAGACCTGATTCAACCTGAATGGGCTACTCAGTTGAGTCACATGTTGGAATGTTATTATGTAACTACTGAAGAGGAGGACGAGGATCCATGGAAGATTAACATTCTAGAAATACATAGCCACTGCGAGGTTCAAGGACCACCAATTGAGAACCTTGACATAACCGCGCCGGTGAAAACAAAACAAGTGAATATTGGTATGGAGGCAGAACCCAAATTCGTGAAGATTGGAGACTACTGGGACGAGACGATGGTGGATACGGTCATTGAATCGCTCCACGAATACCAGGACTTATTCCCTATCAAGTTTATGGATCTGAAAGTAATAATCAAAGATCTAGGAGTGATGAAGATCACGTTAAATCCCGACATGAAGCCAGTTAAGCAGAGGCCTTACTGCCTAAATCCAAAATACAAGGAGAAGGTTCTCTTACAGCTAGACAAAATGCTAGTAGTAGGCATCATTGAGCCTGTGGAAGAATCTGATTGGGTAAGCCCAATGGTGGTGCAAGAGAAGAAGCAGAAGGATGAGATTAGGCTATGTGTGAATCTCATAAAACTGAATGATGCTTATGTGCATGATCCTTTCCCAACTCCGTTCACGAATGAAGTGATCAATAATGTAGGTGGCCAAGAAACATATTCCTTCATTGATGGGTGTTCTGGGTACCACCAAATCAAAATCGCAGTGGAGGATAGGAGCAAGACAACCTTCGTGACTGAGTGGGGTTCTTTTCAATACATAGTAATGCCATTTGGATTGAAGAATGCAACTACTATCTTTTTGTGTGCGGTTGTTGCTGCATTCAAGGAATTTATTCATAAATTCTTGGAGGTATATTTTGATGACTGGGATATATTTGGGCTGGTTAAGCACCATGTAGCGAGCTTGTGCTTGATGCTGGATACCTGTCAAAGATACTAGATCACGCTCAACCTCAAGAAGTGTCTTTTTTTCATTCCTCTTGGGAACCTATTGGGGCATGTGGTTTGCAGAAAAGGACTGATGGTAGACCCCATGAAGATCATAGTGATTTTGAACTTGGAAGTGTAAAGGAGTGTGAAATAGTTGCGCGCTACTCTGGGGCATACAGGATATTACAGGAAGTTTGTCAAAAGCTATGCCCAGATCACTACGCTGATGGAAAAATTATTGAAGAAAGATCCCACGTTCTGCTAGAATGATGACTGTAAAAAAAGCTTGGGTACATTAAAAGAAAACATGGTTATCGTGGCGATTTTAGTCTTTCAGACTGGAAGAAAGAGTTTCATGTACATGTCGACACATCATGTATAGCGTTGGGGGCAGTACTAACACAGGATGGCGGAGAAGGCTTGGACCACCCTATCGTGTTCGCAAGCCGCGAATTATCCAAAGAAGAGAAGAACTACTCTACCAGTGAATGCGAGGGGCTAGCTATGGTGTATGCACTCTTGAAGTACTGACACTACTTACTAGGAGGCCACTTTAAGATGTATATGGATCACTCCGCACTGAAGTACCTGGTCAATAAGCCTATGTTGGGGGCGAGAATCTATAGATGGCTCTTATTGTTCCAAGAGTATGATTTTGAAGTTGTTGTGAAGCCTAGACGATTGAACGCGGGACTAGAACATCTGTCGCACAACGAAACAGGGAAGGAACCTACTAACTTGGAAGAAGATTACCTGACATGCAACTATTTGCAGTTCATGTCGTGGATGGTCATTTCGAGGATATAATACACTTCCTAACAACATGAACTGCACTTGAAGGATACTCGGTCCAGAAAAAGAAGGAATTAGTGGTGCATGCGACAGATTTCTCTGTCATTGTTGGGAATCTATACAAGATGGGGACTAATGAGATATTGCGACGGTATGTACCTGAGTTCGAATGAAGTAGCATCCGCATGAGGTGTCGCAGGAGAACATTATGCGGGGAGAGAAACTACGTAGAAGATTCTACGTCCAAGGTTGTGGTGGCCAACCCTTCATCAGGATTCAAAAGCATATTGCAAGGCGTGTGATGTTGTCAAAGAACAAGCAAGCCATCATGAAGGGATGAAATGCCTTTGAATCCAAAAATGATGTTGCGACCTTTCGAGAAGTGGGCCATAGATTTTTTAAGACCCATTCAGCCACAAGGAAAGACAGGAGCGAGGTATGTTATCACTAAGACGGAGTATTTGACTTGTTGGGCAGAAGCACAGCCAGTGAAGGATTGCATGGGTGCAACTGCCGCAAAGTTCCTATTTGAGCATGTACTAATGTGATTTGTATGTCTAGGGATATTGATGAGTGATCGTGGTATGCACTTCCTGAACGAGACGATCAACGCACTGACGGAGGAATTTTAGGTATATCACCAGAAGAGCACACCTTATCACGCATAGGCTAACGTGATAGTGGAGGCATTCAACAAAGTGCTTGAAAACACGTTGACCAAGGTTTGCAATGCTCATTGAAGTGATTGGGACCTACACATACTTGCAATATTATGGGCTTATCGAACAACATGCAAAAAGCTATCGGGACAAACCCCTTTTAGTCTTGTCTATGGTGTGGAAGTCATAATGCCTATGGAATACATCGTGCCTAGTCTATCCATAGCAGTGCTCACAGGTATGATGGATCACAGAGCCCTGGAAGAGAGGCTCACGTAGATGGATGAGTTCAAAGAAGAAAGATTTTTGGTTGGGTTTCACCAACAAGTCCAAAAGCAGCGTGAAAAGGCATGGCATGATCGACACATCAAGCTTCGCACATTTAAGGTAAACGATATGGTTTTGTTGTATGATAGTAAGTTTGATAAATTCCCCAAAAAAATTAGGATGCACTAGTTAGGACTTTATGTTATTAAGAAGATTACTGATGGAGGAACGGTACAGCTGGTCAAGTTAAATGGAGAACCCTTCCCAAGAAAGGTGAATGGTAATCACTTGAAGCCATACACTAGTGGTCTAACCATGTGACTAGATGAAAGTAGCATAGTCTTAGTGCTCCAGGCAGCTGAAAGGAGGCACGGGACTATAAACTACACTGCTCGGGTTGGGGAGCTGCGTGAAGCAGGGAAGTGTCACAGGGTCCACGACAGCATGAAGGCAGTTGCACTACTCGTGGGAATAGCACGCAGGTCCGCCAGAAGGTGATTGTTAAAGTCACTATTCACGATTTGATGGTCAAATTGTGGCTAAATGGAGTGGGCGGCAAGCATTTAAGGCGAGATTTATGGATTAGATCCTTGAAAATACGCCACCAATCTAGCACTAATGGGCCGAATGTGGGTGGAACGGTCGGATTTGAATTCAAAAGGCCCTATAAATCACAGGGAGATATCCAATGAAAAACACTTGGCTTTTTGAAAATTTAGTTGTTGCACTATCAAGTGTGTATTGACTGTTCCAACTTTGAGGCTTTGAGATCAAGTTTGTCATTTGAGAGATTGTCGAAGGAGACGCAGGACCTCCTGAATAGAATGATATCGACACCCGAGGAAGAAGTGTAGGAAATTGAGGTAGTAGAAGCTGCCCCAAAGAGTGCCGAAGTGGTATTCCAAGTCCATAAATCACCTAGGACACTGAGACCAAAGAAGGATAAGAAGACTATGCTACCGGTGTGCATCTCACCAAGAAATCCACAGAGGACCAAGCTCACTTTGCAAAAAAAGGGGAAGGTCATTAATCTGGAGGCCAACGAGGAAGAATCTAAAGAAATCCTAGGGGATGAGGGGGATTTGGAAATGGAAGTTGAAACCCAAGGTGCATACCCTATTACCAGGTTACCAGAATATGTTCCTTCATGCAAGGGCAAAGCCAAGGTGACAAAGGACATAGACGAGAGAAAGAGCTCCCTGCCAACTCTGTTTCTCCCGGGAGACATTTTTTTTGAAGGGCTGCACTTAGGGCCGGTTCTTGTACTAAAGTTCGAAGATTGGGACCTCGCAGATCACGAGAAATTCCCGCATTTAGTGACTAAGCAGATAATGCATCGACGAATTGAAACAACTGTTGGAATGATAAAATTAGAGTCACGGACATGGCTCAAGGGTGTAGATAAAGTCAGGCTGCTCAACTTGCTCTAGGTATCGCATTACCACCACGCCCTAGTGTCCATCTTCGTCATCAGGCAGCTGCTCTTCTTGGTGCATGATGAATGTTTGAGGTTGGAGGATCCCATTCCCATCATAGACCACTTGATCCATCAGATCACATGGTTGCCTTACTCAGGGGAGGATCCAACCAATATATCAGAAGGAAAAGCTGGTGAGTTGGCCCTCGCGGAAGCTATGAAGAAGAAATTCAAGTTGGAGAAGAAGAAGTGGGGATATGCCATCTCCAATGTTAACAACCCTACAGTCAAGGTAGCAACACAAATATGAGTAGGGAAGGTGATCCGGAAGTGTCGCACGGATGAAGTTCCCGTGCCTGTGATTTCACTAGCAGCCCAATGCATTGAAGGAGTCCAATTCAACTGGGTGAATTATCTATGCAGCGAGTTCCTTGCAAACTATCGCAAGGCACAGGAACAGGTAAAGATGTTCCACTACACGTGGCTCTTACTGTCGATTGTACTGATGGCATGGGAGCTACCAGAAGACAGCCAATTCCCTTCAGTCGCGCCAAACCTTCAAGAGGCAACAAAGTATGCTTCGCTATGGGAAACCAAGGATGCGCATTGCATAAAAGAAAGAAAGATCTTTTGGATCTTGATGGAGATGAGTATTCGGATGAGGATCAATTGCAAGCTGTGGTTGTCACCCATAGTATAGGCTAGTTTGCAGAGCTTTGCAGAGTTCAAAGCAGATTTCCACAATATCTTTATCAAGGCACGGAAGGACCCAATGAAGACATGGCATAACTTACCTTATCTAGCAATAGATGATGTTATCTTTGCAGTCCTTGAGTCTTGGCTACTGGAGCGGTGCGCTGCAACAGGCTCCACGGTGGAAATAAACAAGTACGCCACGCAGCATAAGAAGGAAGAAAAAAAGCTCAGAATGGCGCAGCTAGCTAAGAAGCACATAAAAGAGGAAGCGGAGGCTAAGACCCAGGCAGCGCGCGACACCGCGAAATTGGCAAAACAGCAGAAGACGAGAGGAGAAGAGCACAAAGGACATAAGTCACCTTCGCTTGAGGCTGAGGCAGAAACAGAGGAGTTGAACGAACAAGGTGGCGCGGACCCGTAGACGATGTCCACCCAACTCAAGCGTCAGTGACCGCAAGAGAAGGCAGTGTCACTGAAGAAAACCAAGGCTTCAAAGACATCCTTGGACCCAATCACTCTCACTGAGGGGGATTTTCACGATATTGGAGAAACGTTGAGGGATGTCACCGCGGAGACCCTCCAATAGTTCAAAGAGCAGCAGCAATTGGTATTAGCGGCTCTCCAGACAGAGCTACAGGAGTTGCAGGCTTGCACTCCACAAGCTGGCACAATGTCCACTAGCCTCACGATCAGCACTTCAACTGTCGCAGAGATGTCGTGCACAAGGGTGACCAACGCGATATTGCTACCAGATGGGGAACTTACTACAGAAAATGAGGTCGACAAGCCCACAGTCAGCAGCCTGAAAGGGGTGGGATTTAATATGGTAGCACTCCCTTGGGAGATGCTCCACCTCTTGTAGGCTGGAGTCACCGCGGAACTTAGGGCCAGGGAGAGTTGCACTCTGCAGGTGATAAGCGAACAACGCATCAATATCGAGCATTTGGGCCTGCATCGCAACGAGGCAGTGAAACAAAATAAGAAAATCATGCAGGTAGTGGAGGAAGCCTGCCAAAAGGTCCTGGAGTTGGACATTCAGACAGGAGAATCGATTGAGGTGTGCGTCCGCAAGTTGGCAACAGGGGTGCACGACACTCGGGCAGAAATGGCCAGGATTCAACAAACCTGCAGATTACAGAATTGCAGTTGAAGGCTCGGCCTTCAACTTCTCCAGAAGTCAAGGAACATCATGCCACCATTGTTACAACATCAATAGCAACGGTCGATAGTGCGGTAGCAGACTGCACGCGACTTTTTGAACAGTCATTTGAGGTCCTGACCACCCTCTAGGAGGACCTGAATGTAGAGCACCTAAAGACAGAGGCACGCGAGCTACAACAAATATATGACAACGTCAAAGGGACTATGCAGACAGTCACCCTTACACAGAGGCTCACTCAGATGCAAGAGGCAAAGGCACTTAAGAAACAGGTGGATGTCGCTCGGCACAAAGAAGCAGTCCTAAATCACGCCTACAACCATGGATAGACGAGGCATATATGATCACAACTTCCATTAAAGGAAAGATTGTGACACTGCAAGCAACTCAACAGAAGATTCAAGGTGACAGTTCAACGGCAGTCACCGAACAGAGAGTGTAAGAAGTCCCGCAGGCAGCCGCTCAGTGCACTGCCAAGGTTGCGGTCATCCAAACGAAGTTGGGAGGTCTTCGTGCCTGAAGAGTGACTCGAGGGTGAGTCACGATGTTTGTGTTGGGGGCCTGTTGGGCGCGGGATCCCCCAAGGGTATTTTTGGGGCTAAAAGCCCATATTTTGGTCAAATTTTGTAATCCGAGTGTAAAGACTCTGCATTTTGTGGTCACGGAGCATGTAGGTGTTAAAGAGTCATAGGCTTGCTCGCCCTTATTTTGGAAATGTAATGTTGGCTGTAAAAGATCTACCCATGGTCCATGGACCATGGAATTGTATAAAAAGAGCTAAGCTCTAAGTACTTAGAGAAGAATATGAGGGAGAGAGTCATAGCCTTAGAGCAAGAAGTCTAAGTCTCAGGTTGTAGCATAGGAAGAGGCTCTATAGCTGAGTGTGTAGAGGCCTAGGGTAGAAGTCCGCAGCTGAGTGCATGGACCCCTACAGCTGAGTGCACAGGGCAGGTCGAGTCTGTAATAATCCAGAATTATCAATAAAGAGAAGTATTATATAATTTTTGCGTCTTTATTTCCTGTTTATGCATCTTGTTATATTGGGTATGAATTTCATTTATAACGCTTATATGATGCAAGAATGTATGTAAATGTGTTGGTTAAGTGAATGCAAGTAAGAAGATATTTTTACGCGAAGATAATTAAGATCGGTTAATAAGATAAGTAAGACACTTAGCCTAGTTTGGGAGATATTGTGGCTCGTTTCCCTAACAACACGAAAGTCCCTGAGCCACAAGTTAGGGTTGCACAATAACCAATTATACCCTTTCGCGAAGGTACTAAAGGGTGGAATATAGGGCTAAGAAACCTATACAAATGTAGGTATAGCTAGAATAAACTGACATCACAACCATCTCAAGAGTGTGGAAACTTGGTTCCATCATCCCCCCATACTGCTTCGGGTGAGACTTCAGTCCGCACTCCGCATGCTGATGCCGGAAGGCCCAGTAGTGTAGGGATTTGTTTGGATAACTAATGTTGAACCTAGGTCAGGCTCCCTCAAGCCAACACCTTTGCATGCTACCTCAGGAGAAACAACTGATGCATGCAAGTCTCTTTTGCTCAGTCCCGGAGGGAACCGGTCAACTTAGCTACACATTCAAGAGGTTGCTCAACTGCTGGGAGAAAATGTGAATTTCTAGCTGGGAGCTAGGCTAGCTGCCCAGGAGATTTGCGTAATTTATGGGCAGAGTAGTTGACTGTTGCCCAAATTTGCACAAATTCTAGGCTGAGTAGCCCTGCTGGGGAAAATTGCACAATTTTCACTGTGAGTGTTGACTGCCAGAATTGTGCAATTTTGGAGCCCGGCAGGCTACCAATCAGGATTGTACAAGTTCTAAAGGGAAGGCTAGTTTCCCTCCAGAATTGAGCAATTTCTTGGGGGAGTTGCTCAGCCTGCAGCTAGACCAAGTCCGAGTGATCAGATTATGAGGGGAATGCTTCAAGCTTTGATGGACAGGCTGCCTTTGTGCAAGAAAAACACTGAAGCTTGTGTACTTGACGAAGCAAGACAAAGTGTTGTGAAAATTTGGTAGGGAGGCTCCAAAAGAAAAGCTAAGGAAAATTTTTGGAGGATGGTTGTAGCCGCTACAACACCTTGATATACTGGCAAGAAAGTAATACTTTTCCTTTCTTAATGGATTCAGCGGCTATAATCAGATCCAAATCGCCCTTGAGGACCAAGACAAAACAAACTTTACCTACCCATGGGGTATGTTTTCTTATAGAGTGTTACCATTTGGTTTATGCAATTCCCCAGCTACATTTCAGAGGGCCATACTCAGTATTTTTGTTGATCTAATAAATGAGGGACTTGAAGTTTACATGGCTGACTTCACCCCATATGGGGGCAACTTTGACCAAGTGCTATAGACATTAGAGAAGGTTTGGAATGATGCATCGCCACTAGGTTGTGTTTAAGTAACGTAAAGTGTTACATGATGATGACAAAAGGCGTAATCCTAGGACACTACATTTCTTCAGTTGGGATACAAGTAGATCCAGCGAAGATAGAGGTAATTCTCCTACTACCTACACCTTGTACTTAGACGGAGGTATGTAGCTTCCTCAGATATGCAGGTTACTATCACAGGCTCATAAAAAAAAAATCACAAATTGTTGCGCCTTTATATGCTTTAACGGGAAATGTTGAATTTAAATGGTTTAATAAATGTGACACTTCTTTTACAAATTTGAAGAAATTAGTTTCGACAACTCTAGTATTGTGTGGACCCAACTAGGAGCTACCCTTTCATATCTCTACTAATGTGTTAGATTAAACAATAGGCATTTTCCTTGGCCGAGAGGAGGACAAAAAGCCTTATGTTATGTACTATATCAACAAAAATCTTACTGCTACTGAACTTAATTATATAGTAACAGAAAAGGAATTTTCAATTTTCATTTATGCCATAAACAAATTTAAACATTATATAACCGGCTATCAAGTTTTTATGTATATTGATCATTCTGCCATTAGATACTTAGCTAACAAACCAATTACAAATGGACGAGTGACCCATTGGTTGTTACTTTTGAAAGAGTTTGATATCACCATTAAAGACCATTCAGGGAAGGAAAACCCAATCGCGGATTTTTTGTCTCAGGTTCTAAAGATAAATGATCCCCTGGCAGTGGATGACCATTTTCCACACGAACATTTGTTTGCCATAGTAGTTAAAAGCCATGGTATGCAGTTGTAGCAAACTATCTGGCAGTAGGAAAGTTGCCCAGAGACTTGAAAGCAATGGAAAGGAAACTGATTCTCCAGTGCAGCACCCAATTTTCTTGGATTGGTGGATACCTTTTTCATACATGGTCTAATATGTACATATGTAGATGCATTCACGAAGATGAAATCTACGCCGTCTTGAAGTCTTGCCATGACGAGCCTTGTGGGGGACACTTCGCAGATCACAGGACTGGGCATAGGGTACTATAGATCAGCTATTACTGGCCCACCATTTTTAAATATGCTAAGAAATATGTCTAGGCTTGTGATAGCTGCCAAAGGATGGTTCGTCTTGGTCAACATGACGAAATGCCACTGCATCCCCAATTGGTAATAGAACCTTTCGAACGATGGTCATTGGATTTTGTTGGCCCATTTCATCCACTATCAAACCAAAATGCCTACATACTGGTTGCTACAGGCTATGTAACAAAGTGGGTAGAAACAATAGCTTTGCCAAGAGCTATGGAAAAATTCGTAATTATTTTCTTTTTAGAGTTATTTATGCGGTATGGTTTACCTAGGGAAGTGATAATAGATGGAGGGGGGAAATTTGTAGGACATAAGATTACAACCACTCTACGAAAACACCACATCACACATAGAGTCACTTCCCCGTATCACTCGCAGGAGAACGGGCAAGTTGAAGTCACTAATAAGGTCATCGAAGCAATTTTGACCAAGACAATTTCGACATATCGGCAGGACTGGGCTGCTAGACTGCCAGGGGCCTTGTGGGCTTATCGTGCAACTTGGCTAAATACTACTAGATATTCTCTGTACGAACTTGTATTTGACAAAGAACCCATCTTTCCTATTGAATTTGAAATAAAGGCTCTCAGAAAAACCCAGGGAGTGGGATTGGATCTGACAGAGGCCCAAACTAAATGACTTCAACAAATAAATGAATTGGATGAATCTCAACTACTTTCTCTACAATGCACTGTAATTATTCAGCAGCAAAGGGCTAAATGGCACGACGATCTTACTAAAAAAAGTCATTTCAGAAAGGAGACTCGGCGCTCCTCTATGATTCGCGATTCTAAGACTTTCCGGGGAAGTTACAAACAAGGTGACTTGGCCCATATGAAATTCAAGAGGTGCACAACAATGGCACTCTCACTCTGACCACCATTGATGAGTCTGGTTATTCGTTCCAGGTGAATGGACATCAGGTACGTCTTTATCATAAACCACTCACCAAAGAGTCTTTTTGCCAAAAGGTATGTGATGATCCCACTATGCAAATTTTAGCTGCAGGGAGTAATGACCCAACAACTTTACTCTCATGAAAACTTATCTCTCTTTAGCTGTAAATAATGTATATATTTTTCTTACGATTGGTTGTAATTTATTTTAGATAGGCATCATTGTGTAAATACGAGGATTTCTCTTATTTTTTTTGTATGTTTAATAATTTTTGTTCAATCAATTAAACCACTGTTGTTCAATCAATTGAGCAGTTGTTGTTTGGTAGAACGAACAGCTCCAATTTTTTTTGGTTTGTCAATAATTGATGTCCAATAATTGAACAGTTGTTGTTCAATCAATTGAACAGTTGTTGTTCGGTAGAACGGACAACCCTGATTTATTTTTGGCGTATTTATAATTGTTGTTCAATCAATTGAACAGTTGTTGTTCAGTCAATTGAACAGCTGATGTTTGGTAGAATGAACAGCTATGATTTCTTTTTCTTGTGATCAATAATTGTTGTTCCAATAACTGCATAATTCCCATTCAATTTTAATCAAGCAACCATTTTTCTCTCCCATGCTTTCCTATCAAAATCATCGTTTTGGATTGGGAATTTGTACCCAAGAGAAAGGAAAAACAATAATATTAAAACCATTATGACTTGTAAAACCTTTGATGGTTATCTTTATTTCAAAACTGACCTAGTTTATCTATATAATGACTGTATGAATATCTTCTCTTTGGACATATCATAAAATTATTCGCTATCTTAATACCATGTTATTTTATCTTTAACACTTTCAATTGATAACTCCCTTTGGTATGATGATATAGGGATAAAAGCATAACTTTCATTGACAATTTTTACTTCTCACGCCATTCCTAACTCTTAAGGAGTAAATGAGCCTCCCTCCCTTTACAATAAAAACATGGAAATATAATACAAATATTCTTAGAGAGGATAAGGGGTCTCATTACAAGCCATACTACCATGATCATAAGGATGTAACAAGTGACATTCCATTATGGCCATCACACCAGGGTAATGACCTTCTAGATAGTCAAAACTGTCAGAAGGATAGGAGGTCTCATCATGAGTCAGCTTGATCACTTTGTTAGATCCTGGTGAATGGCACTATGATTATCTGGTTACCATGTCAGCATAGTGATCTCTTTATAGCAATAAACAACCATCAAAACACTAAGTAGAGGATTCTGTCTCATTTTTTGGTTTAAAAGCAACCTTGTCGAGGCTATGAACTCCTACTGGCAGCAATGGCTCTACTCATGGTATTGAAGTTCTATGTTACATTGCCAACTATTCTTTATCCCATTATTTCCTAATGATTCATTTCTAAAGGTGAATTTACCATTTAAACAACGTTTATAACTATAGTAACCCATATGCATGGTATACTATACTTTTATGTGAATTATATTAATATTGTCTAATCAATCGATACTAGCAGTGGTTATCATCTATCGCCTGTCATGCTTTCGTCATATTTTTCCACCTAAGGAAACATCTCTTCTTATAATTATCAATTCTCTCTTTTATTCCTTTTGTTTTCATTTCCCATCTTCGCGATTTGTACTGCTCTCACTGTTTTTTTCCATATTTACGTATCTCTTACTATTGTCTTGCCACATTTATGAATCCCCAACATCCTTTCCCTTTTTCGTATGCTTTATGGTCATGGATGCCCTTTTCTAATTAGAGGGGGGAAGGTATGCATTATGGGATAACATGCGTAATAATTATCAAGCTCCAAAAACTACCGATGTGACAAACAACATCATTGCCTTTTAATAACAACTTTAAAGTTTTGTATACAGTTTATTGTGTTGATCCAAACTGAGAAAAATTGTGAGAAAGTGCATGCAAAAGTGTGAGTTGGGCTATTGAGGCACAACAACCATGGGAGGAAAAGTTTTCCACAGTTAACCTATAGTACTCCAAGTAACAGAATAGGCTCGCGAAATTCTTGAGCGCACCAGTTGGCTCCAGCACCTGGCCAAGTTACAAGGATTCCATAATGAAATAACACTTTAATTCTTTCAAAATATACAGGATGGACGGATGATGGTGAAGGGAAAAAATATAACAGTTTCTGAAGCAATTATAGTTGTGGTATTCCAAGACCTAGATGAACAATTGGTATGCAAAGGCAAAGGGATTCACTCCACATCTTTAAAGGAACCATGGCAGGAATTGGCAACCACTGTTCAGTGGTACATCACTTGTGATGGATGTTAAGATGTGGTAAAACCTCGACAACTCAAATTCTTAGGCATTATTAAGCAGAAAATTATGGTTAAGTTGCCATTCCTTTTAAATTCCTTATTGCATGACATTGCTAGTTGGATTAGGAAGGATAAAGATCCACATTTTGTCATCAGCCATCATGCTCTGATTAAGTTAATTATTATTAATGGATTGGCCCAACAACAATTAACTTGGGATAACTTTGTAAATCTTCCCTTAACCCCACTAGAAGAAAACCAGATGCACAAACATGGATAGATGATAGGAACATTGATAACATAGATACTGAACAACCAAGAGTAGAGGTAACAAGCCCGAAAAGGGAAGAAAAAGAAGGAATCCTTCTTTGGCCTCTGGCCCAACGAAACGTAGGCGTTCTACAAGGATAAATTCACACCAGTGCACCCCAATTCCAACAGAAGAAGCGAGGTCGTCTCGTATGCCCTCTCTAAGCCCGCAAGATGATTTTATGCAGGAATATGAGGAAGAAATGGCTCGAGTATTGGAGAATTTGGGTACATACTGTGAAGAAAGGGATCCATATGGAAACTCTGTAGGACAAAATAATTCCCTTAACCAGTTTGCCTCTGCTAGTAATTCTAGCCATACTGAAATTTTACCATCTGCTGATGATTTGGAGGATCGGAGGGAATCAATTCCCTCTATGAATGAGTCCCCTAAGAAAGAAGCCCATGCAGAAAGAGACCTTGAAGAAAAAAATCAATTAGGAGATATTGTTCCATTGGAACATAACCTTGATATTGGCACAAATCCTCATGAACCCGAAATAAACACAATTGTGCCATCTCTAATCGGGAACCCCACGAAGAAGAAAAAATCGAACAAGGCCAGATTAAGGAAGTTGATTAAGAAATACAGGAAACTGAAGAAAACAGTCAAACAATTGAGAGAATGGTTAAAGGAAGTAGATAAGGCCTAGAAACTGAAAATGGAATTAGAAACTATGGGGACCCAAACAGAACAATGTCCTTTCAAAGATATTGAAACTCAGACTGAAAGACCTTGTGTTTGTTTAATGCTGACCCAAACAGACTCTCCTACCATAGATGTTGTTGTTGAAAATGATTTTGAGGAGAATGCCCAGACAGATTGTTGTATGCCCCAAGAAACAACCAAAGTTGTTGTTCAAACTAATTCAGTGATAACACATGATAATGAAACTTAGACAGAGTAAACACCTCACTATGTTCCTCTGATAAAAGAAGTTGTTATCCTGAAATTTCAAAATGAATTAACAAAGACCCAGCAGGAGTTGGCTCAACACAAGAAAGAAGTAGTACCTTTACAGATACACCAGGAGTTGTGGAAGAAATTCGATAAACTTACTGCAACAAAAGATGAGAATTTTTCCAGCCTCAAAGATGAGCAGAAGAAAGTAGAGAAAGCATAAGCCCAGCTTCAGAAAGCCATGGAACAAACTGAAACTATTTGTTCGCTTTACTCTGATGCTTTGTCTTGTCGATCGCCTGCCACTAATTATGCGTTATTCTTGTTGGAAAGGTACTTATTGCTTAAAGTTAAAGATGTCAGGGCGGGTAAGCCAGTAGAATTCAAGACCACTTCAGAATTTTTCCAATGTTATAAGGAACAAAATGAGCAAGTACAACGCCTTCCATGTGAATTATACCTGCACAATTTTTTCTTGGAGGATGAACGGGATAGTAATCCTAGCCCCTTCATTGAGGACATTCAATTTCAATCTTTCCTCCCTTTTGCTTCCAATCAGGTTAAATGGGCTAAAGCCTATAACATTTTCTAGAAAAGGGAACATGGTGTAGATTTATGGGTCAGAGGAAAGCCCGCGAAACCCTTATATCTTCTCATCCAACATAGAAGGTTTATGCAACAAGAGGGAGTCGTGGCTAAGATGGGACCACTCCATAAAGATATTGTACAGGCAGGAAGAGAATATTTTCAAGGCATTAAGGAGGAAGCTTTGTTGGCAGCAAAGCAAAGATGGGAAGATTCCATTAACAATATCAAAAACCGGGAGCCATTTGGGTATAAAAACTTTAAAGTTGTTGCTGCTTGCCTAAACATGTATAGCAATATAGTCCTAAGCATGGATCCTGTTATCATAAAATAATGTACTAAGGGCTTCTACTTAATAAGATCTCATGAAACTGTTTCAGACCAGGCTTTAGACTAAGGTTTAGCCTCCTTAGTCAGAGAGGGCTCTCTCACAGATTTTTTGATATGCTTTAAAGGACAAGAAAGATGGCTAACTCTTTAATTGGTATATGAAATTCATGCTGGTTGGAACAACAAAATTAGGCTTCTCCCATTGGGCTCATGGAGTCATACATTCTGCAGTAAACAAGTAACTACTCAATCATGGAAACCAAGGCATATAATGTCTAAATGCTCAAAACATTTACCAAGAAGAACTTCAACTCAATAAACATACACAGAAAGTCTGAGCACTAGGTGAATTCAGAGTGATTGCATGTTTAATGAACAGTAAAACAAGATGAATAAAGACCAAACCACATATACTCTGAGCATTTGAAACATAAGATGAATCTTGGGAAGAAAAAGTATACTTTCTATTATTGTCAAAGTCCTTTACACAAGCCAATATGAAAACTTTGTTTTTATAAAAATCTTCAACCCTTTTTACATCAGAGTTTCTCCTATATATAGGAAAACAAAATTAAACTACCTTGAGTCTCCTCCTCCAGCATGATGGGAGCTCGAAAATCTATCATAAATTTCCTTATCTATATTTAAACTAACTTATTAAATACAAAGGTATTGTGCTTTAAATACATAGAGTCCTATTCCTATTCAAACTCTAATTCTATCTCCTCGTGTGCATGATTCCTTCTTGAGCTTTGACACTTGTACTATTTCTGTAGTGGCTGAAATGCATTTGAGAGGCATTCACTGAACGAGTTGCCTTGGATTCTAACTGTGCAGATGACTCATTATTTGATGAAGATGTGTGCCCTGTTTTCACGGTCCCTGCCTTCCATCAATCTTTATTTCCATATGAACATGCTTCAAGCTGTTTAATACCTTTGATGACCACGCATAACACCATATGCCTAATGATCTGGGTGCTTTGTGGACTGGACATGTGTTCAACCCAAAATTTCGGTAACCCTAACAGAACCCTAATATTTCGGTCATAAAGTAGCTTTAGGAAGACTTTAGAAAAAAACCAAAATGTTTCACCTTTTTGCTCCAATACTTACACCTGTCATTCTTTGAATGCTTTGACAGCCTTGTATGGTTTCTTTCCTGCCCTCGAGGCATTCCCTTTCAAAATTTGTTGACCTCAGCATCAATTTCATTTTTTCTTACAAAATAGTCATCTACAGCAATTTCGTAGCGCGCTACGAAACTGCTGTTCTTTTCAAAAAATTACAGTCTTCAATAAATTTATCAAATACTTTGTGACTGCTACAGCTTCACTTTTGGCTTCCAAAATTCCAAATTTGTCTTCCTTTTGTATGCTATGCTTACATGCCTCAAAGACCAATGAACTTAAGAAAAATAAAACAAAAACTTGGGGTAACATCTGACCTTAAACATTTGCAATTTTCATTTGGCAGCTAACTTGCCTAACTGAGCTTTTAGTTTTGCAAGCTCTTTTTCCATGGCTGCAATTTCTGATACAGTTTTCTCCAAATTAGCCATTTCTTCCTCAGCTGCCTCCCATTGTTCCTTTGAAGATGAGGTTTCGGTTTCTTTGACAATGGGAACTTTTTTATCCATATCTTTCTTTTTTATTTCCTTTGCTTTTTCTGCTTGAGGTATCTGCTTTTCCATTTCTTTGGCCTGTCCTCTGGTGTATGGTTTTCTTTTGATTTCCTCGGCCTTCTCTGCTTTAGGCAGTTGTCTAATTTCTTTTGTTGCAGTTACCTTCACAGCTACCTCATCCTTGTGAACTTGCTCAGCTGTTTTGATTTGCCCCCTGGTGACTGGCCTTCGTGG
>APFE030727914.1:187396-260833 GCA_000404065.3 Pinus taeda | reverse complement strand
ATGACTTGGGTGTCTCCTTTGCTGATGATTTAGGTGTCTCCTTTATGACCACAGACTTCTCTGATTTCCTCGACTTGGTTTTGGGCTTCTTTCGGTCTTTCACCTCCTTTCTGAGCTCAGCCAAGGTAGGTTCTTCAATTCTTCCTTCTTTTTCCCTATCTGGCAATGGAGTGAGGCTTGTCTTGCTTTGAAAGCCGGCCATAAAAATGAAAGAATCCCAATCTCTACCAATTTTTTGCAAACCATTTAACACCAGCAACTTTACTAAGCCATGGTGAAACAGGGATGTTTCACAATCATCTTTCCTTAACTGGATTTAACACACATTTTATTAAGGCTTCTGAACAAGTAAAAAGGGATGTCTATTGATGCTTTACCTGTGAAATGCAACAAGAGTTTGAAATGATAGGAATAAACTTTGGTGTACCTCCCCTCGCATGTTAGGTATTTCTGGATGCATGTAAGGAGCAAAGCATAATGTTATTTTACATAACTCCTTGGCACAACTTTGGTGAGGTCCTCATTTACATACTGTTCTTTCAAAAATTCCTTACAGGGAGTCATGTCAAACTTAAAATTTTTTAACCACTCTTGTCCTCCTCTCGGAATTTCAGTGACAATAGAAATGGCTTGTGGAGACACAGGAAATTCTAGCATTGACACCTTAGAATTCAAGCCAGTAAAATTCAATGCAAAAGCTTTCGTTACCTCTGTATGTCCTCCCTTCAACTTTTTGCAAAACCTCCAGCAACCAGCATTTTTAAAGGCTCGTGCTACACCTTCATCTCTGAGTGTAAGATCAAGCCCCTCTGGCTCTGTTCTTAGGCACCTTTCGGATCGATGTACTCTTTTCTCCATCTTGCTTAGAATATCTTCACACAGAGAACTAACAGCAGCTACAATTCACAAAACAGCTTCGACTTTGGAGTGCAGGCTCGCTTGCAATGATCCCTTTAAATGAAAACTCGAGCTTCTTTGCGTTTTTTCAAAAAAAACTCGTCATACAACAGGCATATTAACGCACCATGAATATACATTATGACATAACCATATCTCATAAAATCTCTTAAAATGATTGTCATGTGCGTGATCCTAAACCTGATGGCGGAATGATAACCTATCATGACCTGGAGAAGACATCAACTGACAAAATGTGGACGGACCTAATGACTCATCTCCCCAGACTTGACATTTCAAGAAAATGCGCTGCAAAAAACCCCGAATCCCCGATTTCGTAGCGCAGACAATTATGAATTGACAAAACGCGCTACGAAATGGCTGGTAAATGATACGCTGCGAAAAGGTGGAAAAATGATTGCGCAGCTAAATTGGCCAATCAGATTGCGCTGCGAAACTGCGCAAAATATAAATGACGCAAACAAGACAAGACATGCCTTAAACAATAATGATGGAGGGTATCTAACGGTTTTTTACAAGGACTCACATCAATACCTTTTGAAATTCTAATTTCAAAGTGACACACATAGAAACCTATTGACTTAAACAAAAAAAATTTATATGAATCTTTGGACATAGGTGAACTGTGGTTTTAAGTGATAACAGATCCTACCTAGATAGGATGTCATTATAGATGTCCTATTATTTGGTACCCACCTGAAGGGTATTATTGTGATTATGATTTTCCAGAGTACCATACAAACCAGGCTTTTGCAATAATTAAACGAAAAAATGGTTTTGGGCTATATAAAGAAGAAGTTTATCCTGCCTATTCTTTGACAGAACTGCACCTCAATCATCTTATTGCATGAGGACATGCAATAAGGTAAGAAGGGGAGTATGTTGGGCCATAGAAAAGGTATGTTTCATCCTCATATTAGCTTAATTAGTCATTAATTTTTACATGTTTATCTTCATTTTAGAAAAGAATTTAGAAGAAACAATTGTAGAAGCTAGATAAAATAAATCATTAACGAATTGTGTAATTTTGGGCATGAAAGCTAACTTTTGCTATTTTTATGTGCAGGAATATGAATTGAATGATTGTTGTTCAAATGATGGAACAATAACAACCAAGAAAAGAAAAAAGGACAATGTCTCGCTCATGTAAGCTAGCAGAAGAATAGGGGAATCAAGTTTATTTTGTAATAAAATCTGAGTGTCAGTTGTGAAATCCTCGGGATCTCCTGATTCTGAGGATTCGCTCCTATCCATTTGTATCTTATAGATTATATAAAGTCGATAGGAAAAATAGAAGGAAGTTAGCTAGGAATTGGGAAATTGTAACTTTCATTTTTAACATAGAGTATTCTCACCGCGGTGATGTTGTATCCTTATTATTGAATTTAATGAGAAAGACCGTGTTTTACTTGTAATCGCATTTTGAGTGTCTTTCGGTAGTGACTTCTGCAGACTCTGGGCATGGTCACTAGGAGATTTACTGCTTTGCTTGTGCCATACTTATTTCTTTTTACTCTTGAAATGGTTTATTCCTATTATTTCATGAAACTAGAATTATTCTGATTGTTGTGAGTATTGATCTTTATGATTTACCTTTACCGTTCAAAGTAGATTCTAGATCTTGCTATGTTTACATCTATGTGGTAGTATTTGATGAATTTATCAGATTATTTTAAGTATTTGGTTGGTGTTCCTTTTGAGTATTGTTATTAGAGATCTTGAGTTCTAAGTTGTTGCTTTCAGTTAAAAGCTTGAATAGTTGCTTGTTATTTATTTGTTGTAGTTTTCCTTTTTGTTGAATGAATTATTGTCGATACTAGTTAGTAAATCTACTAAGAGTGATTCCTTTAGCATACTTTCATTCAGATTCAGTTCTCTGCACAATATATTAAAATAGATTGAAAATCCTTTAAGGTTTGCCTTTAGATTTGTTTAGGGTTGAACTTTAAGAATTAGATATTAATTATTGCAACGATTCGAAATCATTTCATTCTGAATTAGCCTCCAAATTCACTTGCATAGACAATGATGAACACTCTTGAAATAAACATACTTACCCTGGGTTTATAATTAATGTAGGTATTAAGGTTTCTTTTAATAGTCATCTTAGTGCACCAACAAATATAACATAGTTATAAAAACTCGAGGGTGGATAAACCTTCGACTCGTGGCACCAATTGTAATTGCATATGGAATCCCTCCAACGGTGACGTTGACTATGCATCAGTGGCATGACATTTCATATACGTTGACTGTGCTAACATTTAGAGTGCTAATATGTCGACCCATGGCACAACTATGCACCAAATGGAGACATTGTTTCCAAGTTTGGTTGAGGCTCCGTTGGAATTTCGATAGCTTTGGCGAGGATGACAAGTGTGGCGGGCTATGCCAACCTCTTACCACATATGCCATAACATAACTTTAAATAATGCCTTGCAACCATTGTGAATAAAAATAAAAGTCATGGTCCAACGATTTGGATTGGAGTTGTTTGATGCTAGCTCACGAGTTCGAATCTCCTCGAGGTCCTACAGACTCATAACAAATTTTATTATGCTATAAGTAGGCAACATGGCAGCCAATCATTGGCGCATGTGGCGCTCCATTATTGGTCAAATTAAAAATCAACCAACCAATCATAAACACCAGAATTTGACAAACCAAAAGGAGCCACTTAGCAGAATCCGGGCATGCCATGTGTCAACTGGAACCATGAGCTTTGACCAGTGGAACCATGAGTTGACTGTTGACCTTTTGACTTTGATTGCCACCTATGTTGACTTTGAATTTTTTACCTATTGGAGTAAAACTTCAAAACACATTTTCTTCCTCATACGGAGGCCATTTTCAAAACAAGATATACCACCAGAATCAATGTGATGAGCTCTTCGACTTGGTGTTGATCTTGCAAGTATCTGATATGGTAAAATTTTGAGCATGTGGAGAACTGTTGCTATCTAGGACCATCTTGGTCTTCAAACATTACATAGCAAACTTCGACTGTACTCAAACAAGATCCGTCCTAGATCACGTGAGCACTTTTTTTCCAAGTACATTGTGTTATGTCTCTAGTGTTTTTCCCATAGTGGGGTTTGTTGCGAGATGTTTATTTCAAATTAACATGTGCTCAAGAATTATGGCACCTTTTGAATGTGTGGCATTATCGCTTCCCATTACTTGTTCTAAATTTTTGGTTCCTCGATCTACAAAAGCATATAGGAGCTGAGGAATTTTGTGTAGGGGCTAAATTTTAGATATGGGCAAATTTTCCATGCTTTCTCCAAAAAAAACGATTAGCCAATTTTTATCTTATTCAAAAATGGTTTTCTAAAATTTTATAAAGATAAAATTGTTTTACCTTGAAAATTTTCCAAAATTTTATAGAAATTATATAAAATCATTATAAATTTGAATATTTTCTCAAAAATATCACTAAAAATATTACAATTTGCACATTAGGGACTATTAAGACTTGCTTAAGTTTCTACACTTTAGCTTAAATTTCCATCCTTGAAAATTTACCTTGAATCTATAATTCAATTTTTGCTATTAGAGGAGGAAGGTTATTTTTTGTGGCAGTGATCTTTGAGATTTGCGGTTATAACCTCTAAACAAAAGAGAGTATTAGTGCATTTTAAGGGCCACTTTATCTTTTGACAAGCTTGTAATCAAGGAAATTGCTGGGATTTTTTCTTTCAAATATGTGTTCAAATTCAACATTGGCATGTGCAAGTTCGAATGGAGAAAATGTTGGTGGAAGTTTAGTAAGAAAATCCAACATTATGATTTTAAAAAAAATGTACGCCATATTACGCTAGTAGAATATTTTATTTATGGTTTTATATGCTTATTATACCTTTTCTGAGCTAGAGTGTTAATTTCTCTAAGACCAACAAAACGATTAGTGTGCCAGTAATTTTTTGTGCCCACAAATTTAATTTTTTACTGAAAACCCAAAAACAAATTAGGTCTGAAATATATAGAGGAGAACTCAGCCCTAAAGACTTGATCTCTCTCTCCTATGAACTTTGACTTGGGCACGACCCCTATTTTCAACAGATGATAGAATGAGCATGGGTTTTGTCTGCAAACTGGTTCCTTCTCCTTAGCTACTCATCCTTCCTTCTTAACACCCAAATTCGCCATCTTCTCTTAGTGGAGGTGATCTCTAAATCGTGTCCTTCACCCACTGATTCCAAAAATTTATAATTTCTCTCATAACCCAATTTCCTCATAGAGATCTTCAAAGAAATCATTTAAGGCCAAAATTTGATCTGATCACTTTCTTTTGAACTAGTAAAAAATTAAATATTAATTTCCAAAATTATAAAATTTAGAACTCTGAGTTACAAATCCAATAATAACTAATTAAATTAATTTTCAAACTTTTCCTAAGTTTAAACTTAGAAAAACCCACTTAAATAAGTAGTTATTAATGTATCTTTTGCATGCATGGACATAAGGTTTATGTAGAGACACCTGTCTTAGCTACAACAACACTCCCTCTTAGCAAGGAAGGTGTTTTGTATCCTCCCAACTTGTCTTTGTAGAAGACAAACTTACATTTCATCAAGGCCTTCGTGAGGATGTCTGTAACTTGCTCGTTTGTAGGTACATATTAAAACTTCACCTTGCCTTTTTGCACATAGTCTTGGATGAAATGATACTGATCTCTATTTGTTTCGACTTGTCATGAAAAATTGGATTTTCTGAGAGATTGATGTAGGTATTATTGTCACAAAGTGTCACGGTCAGATCCAATTCTTTATCAAACAACCCCATTAGTAGCTTTTGAAGCCAAATGGCCTCACATGATGCTAAAATTACTGCCATGTACTCAGAGTTAACAAAACTCAATGAAATTGACTTCTGTTTCATGCTAAACTAAGACCTCCAAAACCCAAACTGAAACAACACCAAGATGTAGTTTTTGTGTCAGCTGCATTTCCTTCCTAGTCAACATTCAAATAATCCTCTAGCTTCATGCCATCTCCCTGGAAAAAGCTCGACTCATACGCCACTGTACCATGTATATGCCTGACTATGTGTTTCACTTCCAACTAATGCACTCACTTTGGCTCAACCATCTTGACTCAGCGTATTGATAACAAAACGTATATTCAGTGCTATGTTTATCAAATACATAGGAGATTCAATCAACTACTTGTATGAAGTGGGGTCGACTACCTTTGACCTGGATGCATCAATTTTCTTAGAATCGATCACCAATGGCATAGCCACAGGGTTACAGTCTTGCATCCCAAATTACTTCAAGGTTTCCCATGCATATGATCTCATTTATCACTTGTGGATCCCATAGGTCTCTTGATCCTTGGGTGGTGCCTTATTCATCAAACATTGATTAATATGGTGAGCACATGCCTTTAATTCCAACTAATATTAATTATCATTTCATCCAGTTGGCATCTAAGTTTGTTGAGTCACGTGACACACCTCATGAACCATTGAATGATTATCTTATGCCTATTTGGGCAATTAACCATCCACATTCTAGTGACTTTCTCAATACTATACTTCCATCTTATGAAGCCATTATGGAATTCGTATTGGTTTCCGATCATCCCTAGGGAGTTCTTAACCATCAATCATCTTTTCTCCCTCATGCAGATAATTTGGATGAATCATCTAAAACCACGGGTTCCCTTGGTAATGTTTATAATTCCTAGTCACTCTCATTGATTTGTGTTGTTTCTTCGGAATGGAACTTAGCAAAAATTTTAGAGACTATTCTTATTAACATTTCGATGAAACCAAGTGTCATGGAAAACACCATGATTGGGGCAGATTGTACTCCTAAAGAGGTTGAAACTTATACTTTCCTTTTCAAAGGATTCCATAATTTTGTTTCTTGTTCTAACAAAGAGATGCTTGGTATCAACCACCATATTGTCTACCAAGAGATAAAAACTTATGAAGGAGATAATCCCACTCAGAAAAGGCTCCATCCAGTAAACCCTTAGAAGGTAGCCACTATTAAAGTAGAAGTTCAAAAATTGTTAAATGGTAGTTTGATTTATACGTTACTCCTGACAGAGTGGGTCTCTAATCCCATTTTAGTTGAAAATAAGAAAGGGATGATTATGGTTTTTGTGGACTATGGAGACTTGAATTTGGTCTTTCCTAAGGATAATAATCCCACACCATTTATCAACCAAATTATTTATGAGTGTGCTAGAAACTCTATCTTTTCACTTATTGATGGTTTTTCTAGCTATGACCAAATCCAAAACAAATTGGAGGACAAGCACAAAAATACATTTATCTTCCCATTGGGAAAATTTGCATATAAAATATTTCCTTGTGGTCTTAAAAATTTTGATTCCACTTTCCAGTGGGTTGTCTTATGCCTTTCATGATATAAAACACATCATAGCCAAAGTCTATCATGAAGAAATTAATTCTCGATCTTTTATTTGTGAGGATCATCATACACACCTTATGGAGGTATTTCTTCAATGCTTTTATTATAAAATCCATTCAAACCATAATAAATGTGTTTTTTTTTTCGTTCAATCCGGGAGGTTGCTAGGTTTCACCATTTCCAAGGAAGGGATTCATGTTGACCCCTCTAAGGTTGAGGCTATCATTAACTTTTCTCCTCCATGCATGGTTTTCCAAATTCAAGCACTTCAAGGAAAGGATAATTTCTTGTGTAGTTTCATTTCCAACTATGCAAATATCACTAAAGGTTTTATGTGTTTGTTGAAAAAGGGGGCACCTTCGATATGGGACAAACATGCCCATAGATCTTTTGATGCTTTGAAACAATATTTGTTGTCTACACCTTTACTGAGTCCTCCTGATTCAACTGTGAATTTCTATTATATCTTTCAACCTATGAATCCACCATTGGCATCGTTCTTGTCCAAGAGGATGAGATGTGAAATGAACACCATGTGTATTACCTCAATAAGGGTCTTCTTGGTCATGAGCATATTTATTCCCATATTGAGAAGTTGTGTTTGGAAATTGTTATTTATGTACAACAATTACAACCTTATATACTCTTGTGAAATACCATTATGGTCACTGAATCTAACCCCTTGAAACACATACTACGTCATGAAACTTTTCGGGGAAATTGCTCTAAATGGATTTTTATTCTTCAAGAGTTTGATTTGGAATTCGCAGTTTCTAAGTCCGAGAAATCCCTGGCATTCCTTGAGTCACTTGTTGAGTTACCTCATGTTTATGAAGAGATCATGGTTGATGATATTGTTCTTGATGAATCCTTATTTCTCATTAGCTCCTCTGATCCTTGGAACAAATTTGTTTTATTATATCTCCAAACTCAATGTTTTTGGTTTGAACTATCTTGTGATGAGTGTCGACATATACAAGACAAGTCTATGCATTATGTTATTATCGTTGATACCCTCTATCGTCGTAGAGTTGATGTAGTATTACATCAATGTCTCACTCACGATGAGGTTGAACAAGTCTTGAATGATTTTGACATTGGATCATGTTGCGACAATCTATATAGGCTTGCCACTACTTAGAAAATTTTACGTGCTAGGTATTTTTGGCCATCAATCTTTAAAGATGCATGTTGTGCATGTCAAATATTTTCTAGAAATATGTATGCTCACCTTTCCCCACTTCACCCTTTGGTTTCTTTCAGTCCTTTTTCCATGTGGGGTATTGAATTTATGCAATGTAAACCCCCTTAGCTCGTGGTCACCATTATAACATTGTTTTATTTACTATTTCATTAAGTGGGTTGAGGCCATGCCAAAGTTTTCCAATGTTTTGAGCCATTATGATGTTATCTCTATTTAATCATGTCATCGCTAGGTTTGGTGTACCTAAGACAATTTTCATTAATCATGATGCACACTCTCAGAATCATTTGATGGAGGAATTTGATTACCATTTGGGTTTTCATGATGAACATTCAACCCCCTATTATTCCCAAGATAATGGACAAGTAGAGGTTGTTAATCATGCCTTAAAAACTATAATGCGTAGGGTGATAGGGAATCATAAATCAAATTGGTGCCTTATGATCTTTTTTTCACTTTGGGCATACCAAACCTTAGTGAATTCTTCTCCCTACTTCACTCTTTTCCAGTTGGTATATGGGGTAGAAGTTGTACTTCCTATCGAATGTGAGATCCCATCCTTACAACTAGTTATTGAATTTCTACCTATCACTTATTTTGAGGAAGAATTCCTATTACACTTAGCACATCTCAATGAATTATGTATTTATGCTGCAATTACCAATGAAACTCATCACAAAATATCAAAGGAATAAACATTAATCTCGTTGGGGAATTTAAGGCATATAATTATTTGTGTTTAATATTTCATAAGTGGGTTGATGCTATGCCAAATTTTTCCAATGTTTTACGCCACTATGTTGTTATCTCTATTTAACCATGACATCACTAGGTTTGGTGTACCTAAGATGATTTTCATTAATCATCATGCACACTTTCAGAACAATTTTATGGAGGAATTGGATTCCAAGTTTTGTTTCCATGATGAACACTCAACCCCCTATTATCACAAGTCAAATTGATGCCTTATTCTCCTTTTTTCACTTTTGGAATACCAAAACTTAGTGAAGTATTCTCCCTACTTCACTCTTTTCCAGTTGGTATATGGGGTAGAGGTTGTACTTCCTATCAAATGTGAGATCCTATCCTTACAACTAGTTATTTAATTTCTACCTAACACTTATTTGAGGAAGAATGCCTATTACACTTAGCACATCTCAATGAATGATGCCTTTATTATGAAATTACCAATGAAACTCATCACAAAATATCAAAGGCATAAACACTAATCTCGTTGGGGAATTTAAGAAAAGAAAAATTCCTTGTGCCAATTGTGTGTCTCTCAATCTCCTTCCCTAGCTCACAGGAAAACTGGTGATCTCTCTCCTCCTCTCCTCTTCTCAGCTTCCAAATGACACAATGAGAAAATGAGGAGGTATGATGCTATTTTTATATAATATTTTGGTGGTAAAATGAGAATATTCCCTTTTCTTTTTAGTGTTAGGAGTTATTTTTTATATTATTATCTTTCTAATGAACTTTTTACAAGAGTATGGGGGGGGGGGTTTTATTAGATTTTTCTCTAGAACATTCATTTTGTGGTCTCATTGCGACAATGGGATTAAGGTACACCTTTTTTAACTTGGCATATAGGGGTAGGTCTCATATCACCATATCCACTACATTTTGGGCGAACATCCCCAAATTCATTGTGCCTTAGGTATGATCCCATAAAGTTGTGACATTATCCCATCTCTATGCATGTTTTAACTTGGCAGTAGAGCCTTCATTTACATGGATTCCCTATTTTAGAACCTCTTTGTTGTGTTGGTGTCCATGCAACATTTATTATATATATTTTGGAATACCCTGTTATGACCTGCATTGAATTAGAACATGAGCCTCAAATTTCTTTTCTTTGTCTTTTCTAGCCTTGACCTAGAAAAATTCCACATTATATACCTTGTGATTTTTATGCTCTTTAAGCTTACTTATGCATGTTTATTAGACTTGGTTTCTTTTCACCAAAATTGTGTCCCTCTTCTTGGACTATCACTTGCTTTCACTTGGTGTTCTACCCTTTCTTGGAGGGGCCACTAACATGAGTGGTCTTATTTTCCAACCTCTTTGCCTCCTTATCTTTAGGACAATTTTGTTAGCTTGGGACTAGTTGATACTCTTTCTATCTCTTATTCCTCCAAGACGAGCTTCCTTTGTGTAAAAGACACCGAGTTTCCTTATCTATTTTTTAGGCTCATTAAAACTAAACAAAAAACGAATTATTGAGCATACATATCTTTTCTTTTGTGCTCATTAAACCATGAAGGAGACTAAATAAAGAAACATGAATGGGAATCATTTACTTGTGTTATTAGTCAAAATGGAAACGTTAGTTGCCTCATCCTTGAACATGGTACCTATTTGAGTTGTTATCTCACATCTAGGTTTTAGCTTACCTAGGAGTTGTACCATACATATGTGTTTCTCTACGCCTCCGACTAGTTACTCTTCCAATCACTATGGGGTGTGCTTCAATGTCTCGTGTGTTCTTGCACAATATCACGTGGTGGTCATTAGTCATGCTACCAAGTCACTTTTGTGTTGTGTTATGTGTTCAAGGAAAGTATTAACTTGAGTCATACATCTATAGTTATTTTTGACATTTTTGTGTCAGCTATCTATAGTTCTTGTTGACCTTTTTGTGTCAGCCATCCATGTGTCAGTTGTTCTTCATCTTTTCATGACTTCATCCATTCACATCATCTCTCAGTTTGTTTTGTGTCGATTGATGGTGGATATATCAAGGACCTCCTTCAATGGGTATCTCTTATTTAATTCATCTCATTATCCAGGAGCTTGATCGAGGAACCAATAATATTTTTCAGCTTGTAGTCCTAAGTGGAAAACTTCCTCACGATCAACTATGGGTTTACATCATTAATCTCTAATAAATCGAGTCCACAAGTGTTTGACTTCGGGTCATTTATTCACACTTAGTGGATTGTGCTAGGTACCTTGGGGTCAATTTTCATCATTGGTGGGTCCCATCATGTCCATTAACAATATACCTCACTGGCTGATAATCAGACAGTTTCTACCATGTTCAACATCAACACATCTATTCATAGGTTGAATAATCATGCCATCAGGGTTATGTAGAAGACCTTGGGTTAGTGACATTTCCAACTGATATGACACCCTTCCTATGTTGTCTTGGAGTTATGTATCATTTATTGTTATAGCACCATTTACCACTCTTAGTAGATTTGATATTCTAGTTATGGCCTAGGGCAACCCTTCCTTTCTAGACTTGGTCCAAAATCTAAAAAATTGTGTTTATTTCCTATACGCTGATTTCCCCTGTGTTAAAAGCATGTACACGTGGGTCATCATATACCCAACCCACATATATGTGTTAAAACACTTAAAAATAATAAATATCCTTAATTTTGGGTGGAGTTTATGGGTTTTACCTATTACTCACCTACTATAGCTTGTGGCCCAACTATTTTCCAACTAAAAAAACTAATTTGGAGAAGTATAAATAAACCTCCATGGGAAGGCCTAAGGAGAGAAGAGATAAGATATTTATATTATAGTTTATTGATCCCTGATCGAGTCTGAATAAATCCCTGTGCCTCCTGCACTCTCCAAGCTTTAGGAAACTCTTGTTTCCTATATTGAGATATCCTTCACCCCTCTTGTGATATCCTTGTGTATGTTGATGAAGGAAGATTGATGAGGCCGAGATAGGATAGATCTGGAGGAGGGTTCTGCTTGGAGCTAGAGGAAGACTCAGGTTGTAGTTTTCCACCTTTCTTTTAGCTTACATCAATAAAGAAATGATGTTTTTTTCCTGATATTTATCATGTTTATGCATTGATACATGTTGTGATTTGTTTATAAATCTTATATTAATGCATAGTCGTTCATTTTATTATATGATCTAATGTATCTATCATGAATATGCTTTATGTTACTGATGTTATATATGCTTTGCTTGGATAATTTATAGGTTTCAGAGGCATTGGAGGAAGCAGAGGGTTTGAACCCTGCGGGATCTACCCAAACGTAGGACCTTCGAGTAATGTCACTTCTTCCCAGTTCAGTAGTATAAGCATTTAAATTGTTTGTCTATGCATTTCTTGTTGTTGTTTTCCCTCCTCTCTGTTGGGGTTTTCAACCCAAGACCCTAGGGTGTTCCCACCCGCAACATTTATGTACTTTAATAACTACTCTGGGACACCTCTCTTTTATGTGTCCATAGTCCTATTGATGTATATTGTGATATAGATCCACATTGTAGTTGTTGGTGGCTATGATATTTCTAGTTTGTCACGTGAAACCACCATGTATTTTTCATGGCCATGTTCTAGCATTTCATGTCATAGATCCATAGTGTACATTTGGCGGCCATGTCCAATTCCTCTTTATGATCGAGCATGGGTATGTCCAACTCAAGGATGTTATCAACAAAGTTGAGACATTAGCACTTCAGATTATCTAAACCATATTTTCAGTCATGGATTCTTCCTTCCATTTTGAGCTTTAAATTTTGTTGTAATGCATATTGACCATCATTACTCTTCTAACCTCATGCACTATGAGGCTTTGTTATCAACCATTTTTCCACACACGAATTAGTCTACCTGAGCTCTTATATTGTTGACATTTTACATGGCTTTGACCCTTTATTTTTTCCTAAATTTCTCTAGTGTAATTGCCTTACTATGCTAGACAAAGCATAGTTTCCCTAGTGCTACATGATGACCACTTCATGAATACACAAATTTCTCCTATATTAGAATTTCATGCTAGCAAAATTGGTCTATTTCTATAATTTCTCATTCCTTAGGAGATCTAATCATGAGATTAGCTTTATGAGTTAGTTAGGGGTGAATTATTGTGGAAGTTTCTTAAATTATTTCCCCCCTAAACACCTATATGCATTATCCTTGGGAGGCCAATAGGCCTACATACACCTATCATTACAAAGGGTAAGGCTAGTTGGGCTAGATTGTTGGAGATAGTGAGATCATTATCAAAGAGCTCTTTCACTATATGAGGCAAGGGAAAGCTAGGCTACCAATTTGGAGAAGGAGCCACCCTAGTGTTGAAGGTATATCATGTATTAATTTTGATTATTAATGCAATTTATTGATACCCCTCGTATATAGTTTTCATTTTGTGGATTATATTCAAGTTGGTTTATTGTATGAGCTAATCTTCCCTCTGTGGAAGGAAAAATTCCTTGTTTGGTGGTTATTGTGTGTGAAATACAGGATCAAATATTTTTTGGGGTGGGATCCTCATGTGAAGGAGAGGATATATTAATTTCCATTAACTCAACACCCGTAATCAACCTCCGAGGGATCATGTTCCTCATTTACCCATCCTCTTAAATACATATGCATGTATGTATGACATTTTATGAGAAAATAATTTACTTATTTGATTGATTTATTGCATGCTTTTACAATCTAGCAATCTTTATGGAAAATATCATGGAGAAACAACTCCTTGTGGTTTTTCATTTATATCCATAACAGTTTGTGCCAAGCATGTGTTCTTGTTAATGGGATTGAAGTGGACAATTTAGGAGGAGCTAGTCCACATCTATTGCAAAGTCCTTTGGGATTCTTGTTACATTTAGTCATATGCCAAAAAATTCTAGTACTTCTTGATCCCACATTATGGTATCCTATTCAATGTACTTTCTCCATGCATGTCTAGAAGAGTCAAGCAATTGATGTCCATAGTGGGTGATTGGGATTTTTAGCAGGATGACACATATTTGAGAGTATTTGGAGCAACCAAAACTCCTCACCTTATACCCAATTTTGTAACTATTTGAATGAAATTAAAAGGAATAGCATATCTGGTATGCAGAGGGGTAGGTGGATCACTCTCATGGGAAAAATAAGGCTTATTCACCACATATGCCATTACACCTAAGTTCCTATTAGATAAAAGACATGAAAGAAACTAGAGCATAATACACACCTTAACACTCTTCTATTTTGGGGATTTGACATTCCACAGATAATATCCTAGATTTGTAGTAAAAAAATGTTGCAAGTCATGAAAATATAGGTGGGGCTACTAATCAAAGACATGGGTTGAGGAAGAGAAATAGAAAAAAAATCCTTAATTTTTTTTAAAGTTACTTTCAGGATAGGATATAATTCTTCTCAAGAAAAAAGAGAGAAAGCCCAAGCTAAGAGAGAATCCCTTACCAAGAAGCAAGCTTCTTAGCAATAAGAAACTACGGTTGAATAGGTTGAGAAGTTGAAGCAATAGGAAGAAGTAGCCTAGATAATTGAATAACTTGAGCTCAAAGAGAAGGAAGAGGAAAATATGAGGAGGGAGAACGAAAAATGACAAAGAGAAAATAAGAGAAAGAAAGGAGAAAATAATAGGAAGAAGAAGAATCACTTAGCTTCAAGGAGTACAAAATGTTGTGAACCGACTAGAGAAATGGCCCAAGGAATATCCATAAGCTCCACAAGAGATCCCTAGGATCAATGAAGAAGAACTGACATATGGCTCCATCATTGTCAACAAGGGCTTGAAGGTCCAAGAAAAGTTGGAAAAACACATTTCCAAGTTTGTATCTTAATACCAATAGAAATATTACATAGTTGAGAGTTTAATAAACATGAACAAGTTTCCAACTATTGGGGCCCAGGGAGAAGCTAGCCTAGATGGAGAGGTGAATAGGGATATGGAAAAGATACAGACTTTTAGAGAATAGCCTTTTATTTTCTTCAAAAACCCACAAAATATAATCTCAAGCAACATATTGTGGAACCCTCAAAGCAAAAAATATTCTAAATTCCTTGAAGGTCTCATTGAAGAAGGATGTACAAGCCCTCTGCAAAGCATGCCAGAATACCATGTCATCATGGAAGGGTTGCATTGTTACCCAATATGATTAAGATGATTTTATCCTATTACAACATCTAGGTAGCATATCTTCATGAATTCTCAAGGATCCTTATTAATGATCCAATCACATTATAGAAGTTGTGCTTTTCAATCTCTAGGAGTTTACAATTATTTTCCTCAATTATATCTAAAAAGTAATGAGAATTTTAAGATATTGTAATTTCCTAATGGAAGCCCAATAGTTCCTAGAGGTATTCATTGATAACACCTATAAATGATGTAAAACTCCTAGTGATAGATACATTTGGGTTCCAAAACTTCTTTACTTTTGATATTTTCGGTCGTTAGTAGAATCTACAAATTTTAAAAGGCAAGATCTAGGAAGTTGGTGAATTTTGTATCCATTGACAAATAATATTGAGAAACCTAAGAAGTCCATTGCCAGAATTGTGACTTATAATACATTGGTTTTGCTTTAGATGAAGCTAAAGTAGTTTCATTTATGTGTGCACTTTGTGATATTTATTACTATTAACTATCAGACTGTTATGTGAACTAGTTATTTCTTTCTCACATTGTTATTATTTTTTACTATCACTTTCCTTAACGAGTACTTGATAGAATAGAATTTGAATACTCTTTTTTTTTATGTAATAATTTAAACATTCAAAAAACAGGAATCAACTAACTATTTTCTTGATTTGTCTATTTCCATGTTTAGTATTTCATTTCTTCATGTCAGCATTTGTGTTTCAACATTTAGTTAGTTGTGGAAATTTTATTTCTACAATTAGATAATTGTAGTTTAGTTTTCATACTCCCTTTTGTAAATATCATTTGGTATCTCAAGGCATACAAAAAAATCAATCATGGTTACCAAGACAGAATTTGGATGGGTCTCTTATTCCAAATGATGTGAGGTCTAATTGTGAATTCATACCAAAGAAAACCCTTGTGACTATTGTTTGGTCATTTATCCCTCTCAACATTTGCATAACATAGTAGCCATCAGCTGAAAGGAAGACTTGAATATATTTGTAGAAAACTTTATGTTTGTCTTGGACCTTAAGGTTCCTTTATTGGTCCACCATTCCTTTAGTAGCTCTTTGGGCAAGATGTTGAAATTTTCTACCTAATCCTCATCCAAGTTTATTTCCTCCTTGGGAAAATTATAATGCATCTCAATGTCTGAGGCATTGAATGAGACAATAGAATTTCCATGATTGTCACTAAGCATGGCTTCTTCAAGATTGACATGTTTCACGATCCACTTAATTGCTAGAGGTGGGTTGTCTCTCTCTAACAACTAGTGTAGCTATGGCCATGCATATGTTGTATATCTTTCAATGAAGCATAGAGTTTTTATGAACTCGAGACCAGTGGAACTAGTGGGTGGATCCTCATCCAAGGTCTCAACCATGGGGGCTTTGCATACCCTTTTCTTTGACACATAAAATATTTCCCTACATAACTGATTAAACTGACACTAATTATATAGATTAGCTTACAAATATCAAATTCAAGAAAACATAAGGCATGGGATTGAGGTTGATTTATGTTATATATTAGTTTATTCTTTTGATTTTTTTTAACTAAGTTATATGATCTAGGTCTCTATGGAGAAATAAAAATCAAGGTTGGTAAGCGTGACCAAGGGCCTCATTTTAAATGACATTATAGCTCATGAAATCACAATCTTGACTAGGATGGATCCATATCACAACACATTATTTCTTTTCTACGTTAATGAGGATGAGGATATGATTTCTAGAAGAGAAACTGATGTGTTCATTCACCCAGTGGAGAAGTTACTAATGTTGGTGATTGAACCTAAGGCAAAGTTTTGATCAAAAATCTAGACTAGGGGCATAGAGATGATGCCTTGGACATGAAACCATAGGTGATCGGTGAGTTTAATACAAAGAACATGAGATGATCAAGGGTGAAATGGCAGTGATCATTGAGTTATAAATATTTCAAAGCTTTTAATGATCTAAAGAAATTGAATGGGCATTAAGAGAAAACTTGTGTATAATAGGGACAAATGTAGGTTTTAACCCCGTACAGAAATTACCAGCATACGAATTCTAATAACAGAAAATAAAAAATGTGCGAGCATAACACATAAAACACATATACACAAATATTTTCCCTTAGATCCCAAAACCGGGACTACTAGAATGATTTTTCATTATGTTCCTTTCATATGTTACAATACATATAAATACATGCCAAAGAATCCAATACCAGGGACCGAAAACAATCGCCCCCAAAACCATGTGCGAAAACCATGAACAAAACCACAGGTCGGTCTACCTACCTAATATAGGGTCCAAAAAAAACTTCCTCGGGGCGCTGCCCCAGACCCCATAGAGGGGGCTACCCACCCCCCTCAAACCCCCCTGTGACCCCCCCGCTGCGCAATCGGCGCAACAAAAGGGGGGCTCCGCCCCCCCTCTAACCCTCTGATTGATTAGGCGGACTAGTCGTGGAAATAATATAACACAACCCAACAAAAAAAGCAGAGCTCAATCAAGGAAAAACTGAGTGAGAATGTCAAGATGGAGATCATTAAGTCCTTTTCACCAAGTTGAGAGCATTTAATGGGTGCCATTATGAGGTATATGTGGTGATTCCAATGCATGGAGTGCTTGAGAAGACTAGTACTTGATGGGAATTGAGATGGCACAACCAAATTCTTTGAAAATAGTGATATAATTTGCATGGTTGATGGATACAATGAGTGAGAAAGTGTTTGAGAGTAAGAAAGATAAAAATATGGACAAATTCCTTCAAAAAATAAATAAATAAGAACAAATCTAAAGTTGAGTGGGCATGATTTGGCCCATACTTGAACTGAGTTGGTTAATGCTTGGTGTTGATGAGGAGTGAATTTTTTTCCCAATAAGTGCTCTTAATTCTTGTTGGTTCATCATTTTTTCATCTTTTCACTATTCAAGTCATTCATTTCTACATCATCCTTTCACCATTCATTACTATACATCACCATTTTTAACCATATTCCTCCATGAATATACCAAAACACTGTTACACATGTTAATGTGGTTTATTATCATTTATTCCCTTTATTTTTAAGGAATTAAGAAGTTTTATGCTTTGTTTTACTAATGATGGTTTGCATATAAATCTGCTACAGTCAGAGTGATTTTTGGCGGCCACGTCCATGTTTGGGATATGAGTGCAACTCCATAGGGAAATATATCACATGGGTTTTATTTTTAGCCTCTTTAATATGGATCTTTGTTGTTCAAAATGTTCCTAGGTCGATCCCACAAGCCTCTAACTCACAAAAATTTTGTTAGTCAAATTGTGTCAAGAGGAAAAGAACAATGATATTCACATATAAATTTTGGATCTATGAGGCCAAATTTGGAAATTATGTGACATGATTGTTCTATAGAAAGTGACCAATTAGGTGTCTTACTGGTGTATTTCCCAGAAAATATGTGATTTGGGAGATACAAGTGTTTCTTCAAAGAGTATTTTCCTATTGTAGTCATTTTAAAATCATGTACCAAATGAAGTGCCCAGTTAGCAAGGATGTCAAATCAAGGTATTTCTAAATGATTTGTAATTATACCTTGACTAACCTCTTCAATCGAGATCCAAAAAAATGAAACAAATATTATCTTCGTATTTTGATAGTTCTTCGAAGAATTGGTTTTAATGGATAGAGAATAGAGAAAGAGAGTAGTATAGAATTATAACTAATTGGGAATAGAAAATAGATATGTGTGGATTTATAATTGAATAATTGAACATACATACTATGTTCCTTTGAATTAATATAAAAAATAATTCATCTTTTTTAAATGCTTTTGTTTTAATTTGAGTTTATGTTAAGTCAGACCTATACATTGTAGCTATGAAGACCAAAGGAAAGAGTTCCCACTCATAAGGTTGTTCGTTTCGTATCATTTTAGTTTATATTATAAGTTCTTGTTTATGGTTGAAGTTTGATTTAATTTAATTCTATCGGGCTTTAGTTTAATTCATGTTTGTAGTTAAAATATATAGGAAATACAAATTTATTATTGATTTGAAAAGTATTTCCACTAGAGTTACAAAATCACTGGAGTTACAAAACCAACCTAACATTACAGTGCATAGTTAAAAATTGTAATAGAGACATAAAAGTAATTTGCAAGTTATAAACCAGGCCAATTTTTGTAGTTGTAATTTTCCTATGATGCTTAGTTTGAATTTCTTAGAGTAAGCTTTATTTCTGCATAGATTTTGCTAGCATCTCATAAGTATAAGAACATTGGATTGATGATTAAATGTAGGAATTTAAAAACAATTAAATTAGTTGACAATTCTCACAAGAGGAAAAGAGAAATAACCATTGTGAAAAATGAGAGTGACATCAAGCCTTTTTTATAAATATTTACTTTAGTTTGGGTATGAAAAGATAATTAATAAATTCCTTTTAATGTCTAATAATTTTCTCAATGAAGTCAATGATACACTAGAGAGAAGTTGAGTTCTAGTGCAACACATGGCTAAGTGAGGCAGAAGACAAGAGTTGTATCAAAGGGATAACCATCATCCTAGTGATATAGCATTGAGATGACCACTTACAGAGTGATAAGTTTTGTTTTAAGGAATTTTACAAATCAAATCAACCTTGCTAATTTAAGTCACTAATGATTATTGTGTCGCCGGACTAATGAAAATTAGAGCGATACAAGGTTAATTATGTAGGTTTTAACCATATACATTTAATTGTTGTAAATGTATTCTTAATTAAAAACGGAAAATATGAAATGCCAAAAACACATATTAACATATAGATTTTATCCTGGAAACCCAAACTAAGAAAACCAACAAAATTGAGAGAGTGAATATTTCCATAATTGTTCATTGTGAGAAGATTTCTGATAAAATTTTGAATAAGATTTATAATTCGTCCAACGTTTCGGGTGGATGCTCCACCCATCAGTAGGGAGAAGAGAGAAGAATGGTGAAAAACGAGTGATAATGAGCCTTTCTTATAAAGAGGAATTCAATTAGTTGTTATGGTAAAAATAATTGATTTAATCAATGAAGATGTTAACAAGTCAAGTCAAAGGTTAATTAAAATAAGATATTAAAATTAAAAAGGAAACTTAAACAATTAAAAACTGCATATAAAATAAGATATTAAGATTAAAATAAAAACTAGTTGTTGAAAGGTCATGTCCAACGATGAAATAAAATATTAAATGGGATATTTAGAAATATAATTAAAATAAATTTGGAATAAAATATAAAAATAAAATAAATATTAGAGGAGTTAAAGGTAAAACATGAAAAATAAAGTAAAATATAAATAAATGTGCTCCAACATAAAACGAGAAAAGATGGGGGGAGTGGAAGGGAAAGACGGATTAAACTAATTATGGTAAGAATTAAAATTAAAACAAATGAGAAAGGGGAGAAGAAAATGGTTCAAAGCAATAATTAGAGAATGATAGATTGGAATAACTCATCAATGAAAGGAGGGAAATTAGTGAGAAAGTTGGTGGATAACAAGTTTCCAAGATTGGCTCAATTTAAACCCATATTCTCAATTAAACTTTTTGGGGTGCTTTTCAATTTCAAGGGCTTCTCTGATGATATGTGAGTTGTAAAAAGGAGTGGGGAAAAGGATTTTAAATAGATCAAAACATATAAGGTATTTCAATGAAAAGAGTATTTACAATGACAAAATTTCATAACTGGGTGTGCTTGGTATCAAATATGTTCTCCTTTAGGAAGGATTTGAAAGGACAACCAATCTGCCCAATATAAAACTTTCGACATGAACATGGTATCTGGTAAACACCTAAGCTTAAAATGGGGTTAAACTTATCTTTTGCTGACCTAAACATCTACTTTGAATTTTTGTGAGGTTTAAAAATGGTTTTAATGTTCCTTTTTTATAGTATTTTTTAAATGAGGTCGATGGTTCATTTAATATAGTGGAGAGAAACTTGGCCTAGGGCTTGGGGAGGAGGAGAGGAGGTGGATGTGGGCTTAGAAATGACATGAAAATATTTATGAATTTGATAGGAGGTATAGCCATTGGTTTTGAAAGCTTGGAAAAGGTGGGATTTTTCTGAGGGAAGGAATTGAGGATCATAGATTTTGATGGCTTGAGAGATAACACCATTTTTTTGGGATGGGTGGTGGTGAGAATGGGTGTGTAGATACAAATTAGTGTGGGTCTATTTTTGATAGAATTTAAGGGAAAGGGGACCATCAAGTTGTCTGGTGATGAAGATATCAAGGAAGGGGAGGTATTTATCAACTTCAACTTCCATGTTGAATTGAATATGAGGAGAAATGTTGTTGAGATGGGAGAAATATTATTATCTGGGTTGAGAGTTTCAGAATTAAACAAGCTTAGATATCAAATTCATGGCTCCAAGAACTAGGAATTTAGTAAATAATGACACAACATGAAATGTGACTAAAATATCTTGATCATCAAGCCAGATATCCTTAGTTTCAAGAATAAAATCAGAAAAATATTTTATTATATATAATAATGTAAAATAATGGAGGTATTTGAATAATGGTATGAAGAATGAAGAAGGCTCTGTATGACTGTTGCGGTTTCCATAGAGGCCTTGAGGACCATAACCCCAGGGATTGACTGCTACTGACCACGCACTGTGCTAGACTGATACTTCATCCCCATCAAGCATGGTTTATCCCTCTGTAGTGGTTATCGTTTTGAGTTTTACCGTGAAGTACACCTGGTAACCTACCTCCCAATTTGTTGCCTCCTCGACATCTATTGATCGTAACTGTTGGTTCCGATGGATTTTGACAACATCATAGATTACGAGGAAGAGCCTGACCCCGACCAAGTCATTTGGGTGCACCACTGACCTGGGATGGGCTCTAGTCCCTTCGTTGCCAAAAACCGACCGCTGACAGCTACCCAATCCATTCCATTTCGCCCAAGCTTCTCTGATAAACACCCTCCACCCTCCGTCCACATTGAAGATTTGCCTGGGTTAGACTACCCTCTGCTCTCTCCAACGACCTTAAATCTGTTGAGCACCTACCTTCAACCCTCCCCTACTTTTGATGCCCCCTAGTACACCCTCCACAGACCTCTCTGCCCTTGTATGCACCCTCAACCTCATGCATCACTCCAACTAGTCCCCCTCCCCACTCTATCCTCACTTCCTCCAATGCAACCCTAGCTCCCGAGAGTACAAACCCTAACTCCCCTATTCGATCAGGGTGCTTTAGTTCCCCTATCCCTAATCTCAAATCCACCCCATCCACTCCCCAATCCGTCACCCGGGGTTGCAGGGGTTTTCTCAAGGAACATCCGACGGCCCGCCGCTCAGGCAAGCCCAAGAAGGGAAGGTGCCTTAAAGCTGTGGACAGAGACATCAACCTAACCCTTAGCGAGGACATTCCGATGGGAGAAGTTACTGACACGGCAAAGAATATTTTGGTCGGACGTGTAAGAGGCAGAAACTACATAGTGGAGTGTCTCCTTCTCTGGACCTCAGAGATTTGGGGCTCCCTTCTAAAAGAACTTCCCATCATCAGAGTCTTGGCTCGTGGTTGGTTTTCCCTTCGATTTCACAGGGAAGAGTATACGGATTGGATCCTCTCACATTTCTAGCACATTGAGCTAGCACCAATACTGCTAAAGAGATGGGATCCCTTATTCGACCCACAGCGTGAACAGATGGGTGCAGGGCTGATATACATTTGATTTTCGGGCCTCCCAATGCAATTTTGGACCCCTACAATGTTTAAGCGAATAGGAGATGCGCTGGGGACATATCTAGAACATGACCAGTATTTTGAAAAATATAGAATTATGACGATGGTGAGAATCCTTGTTCATCTAGATACCAGGGAGGGGTTGGAGGAGAAAATTACCCTACACAGGAGGCATTTCTCACGTCGTCAAAACCTAGACTATGAAGGAGTGCCCTTCCGCTGCCAAAGATGCCACAAGGTTGGGCATCTATACAAGGATTGTCCTTTACTCTCTACTTCCACACAGGAGACTACAAGGGGTGTGAAACACTGATTGACTAAAGATCTGAATGTGGACGAGCAGCCCTCAGGACAAGATCACCCTAAGGATGCAGATGGAGTCACTACACAGCAAACCAATACTCCAACGATACCATCTACATTCCCTCCACTGACTCAATCCCAGTCTGCGGTGGAAGCTACTCCTACATTGAGTAATGATCTTATTGCTTGTTCCTCTGCTCATCTTTATAATCATTTACATTCAGCATTGCAATCTCCTATGACTCGCTCTTAATCTTTTCTAAGTACATGCCCCCCCATTAAATGTGGATTTGAGCCTCCCTCCCCCATCTTCTCGACTACCCCTCCATCCCTTCTTGCATTTAACCCCCTCCCTCATCCATCTTCCTCCCCCTCTGCATCGGGTTCGCATTCATACAACCTTCAATCTCGACCACTACATAGAATTCCCCTGCTTGGCCTTGGTATAACCCCTCTACCTACAGAAACTAAACCCACCAAAGGTAGAGCTTCCAAACATGCAAAAGCCATCAAATCTGTGGTGGCTAATGTGGCACAAGGTCATCAGACCACCATCGAAAGGGCACTTAGAGCACCTGAGCCCCTTGAATATGTTCCCTAATGATTTGGCTATCATTCAACTGCAAGGTATTAGCCAACCCTACGAAAAAACCGGCTCTTAAGTGTCTCTTGAACCGATCCCCCTATGACATTTTACTCCTTCAGGAAACCCTAGGACCCTCCAATCAAATCATTAAAATCCTGCACTCATTTCTTCTTGGTTGGCACTTCCAAGGCCTGGATGCTATGGGAAGATTTGGGGGTCTTGCCATGGGTATAAATCCTAAATCCATCAAAGTGATTTCTTCTTGGGGTGGCATAGGTTTCCTGGGCATGGACATTCTTCTTGCTGATTTAGGCAAACACATCCAAATCATGAATATCTACGCTCCCAACCAAAATAGACTTGTATTTTGGCATTCCTTACTAGATAACTCATTGATCAATAGTTCCACCATCATTGGGGGAGACCTGAATTTTTCCATTGGAAACGAGGATTCCTGGGGTCATCACTCATAGATTGACCCGCTCTCAAACCAGTTGAGCTCCCTCCTGGATCTCCATGGGCTTATAGATGTTCCCATGAACAATAAAATGCCCACATGGCATAACAGGCATACTGGTGAAGCTACCATCAGAAGAATATTAGACAAATTTCTTATTCATGAAGAGCTCCTCCAAACCCTAGCTCTATACAGACAATGGGTTGGCTCGGGAGGCATATTGAACCATTCCCCCATCTACTTGGAAGTAAACGGTCCTTCCAAGAAATCTTGGGATCCTTTCAAATTTAATTCATCATACTTAATAGACCTGAACTATGTCAAACTGGTCTCGGATTTCTGGAAAGCGTAGCCTTCCCTCCGAGATCATAGAAAGGCCGCAAATATTTGTAGGAACTTGAATAAGCTCAAGAGATTAACCATTGATTGGTCCAAGAGGAAAAAAGAGAGGGATGAACAATATCTGGTGGACATTGAAGGACAGCTAGCCTCCTTAACTGATGAAAATGGGCTTGGCTACTTATCCAATGAAACAAAGCTCCGCCTTGTGGAATTGGAATCCCAGAAATATAAGATCCTTCTAGATAGGGAAGAATTATGGAGGCTCAGAAGCAAAGCAATCTCGCTGCGAGAAGGGGATGGAAATACAATTTTTTTCACAATTTTTCATATGGAAGGAAAGCTAATAACACCATCTAGTAGATGCCCATGGAACAAGTGGGACTGGCCACCACTCAGTCTCATCTTGCCCAACTTGGAATTGCCCATTTCAAGCGCCTATTTAAAGCCCCCACTGCCCCTTCTCTACCTGAAATCATAAATCTGGCTGGTCACTTCCCTGGCTACTTGGATCTAGATGGCATCGATGATCTCATCAAACCTGTTTCAATGGAGGAACTCGAGAGCACACTAAAATGGTTCAAGAGAGACAAAAGCCCAAGCCCGGATGGCTGGTCTGTGGAATTTTATATTGCTTTCCTAGACATTGTTGGTCTGGATCTGCTTGAAGTAATTGAAGAAAGTCAGACTCTTGGTTGTATATATGCCCCCCTTAACTCCACCTACATAGCCCTCATCCCTAAAATTGATTCCCCCTCCTCCTTCCATGAATTCCGCCCTATTTCACTCTGCAATTGCCTTTACAAAATCATAGCCAAGATCATAGCCAACTATATCAAGCCTGTTCTATCTGACCGCTTCTCTAAAGAACAATCCACTTTCCTTCACAACAGACATATCCATGAAGCCATTGGCTCGGCCTAGGAAGCTCTCCACTCTATCAAATTGAAAAAGCTCAAAGGGATGGCTCTAAAAATAGACTTATCAAAAGCCTTTGATAAAGCTAGCTAGTTGTACCTAAGAATGATTCTCACTCATCTGGGATTCCCTATGGAGTTCATTAGTTAGATCATGGGTTGTATTACATTTGTATCCTTTGCAATTCTCATCAATGGGTCAGCCTCCCATCCCTTTCAGGCAAAAAGGGGCATAAGACAGGGTTGCCCATTATCCCCTCTGCTATTTCTCCTTGTCATGGAAGACCTGAGTAAATTGATAGATTCAGAGAAGTGAACTGGGAGACTTAGGGGATTGAAGATTACTGATCACTTTATATTGACCCATCTCCTCTTCATGGACGACATTTTCATTTTCCTCAACGGGAAAGTTTAAGATATTATTACTCTAAAAGATTTATTAAAGCTCTTTAGTATTGCTACAGGGATGGAAATCAACAGGGAAAATTCCACTATATCCTCCTCTGAATGCTCCCAACAGGAAATACAACTCTCACTACAAAATTTTCCCTATCAGTTTTTGGATCTTCAGGCCGGATTGAAGTACCTAGGCTTTAGACTCAAAACAGATGGATACAAACTAGCTAATTGGATCTGGATGATTATAAAGGTGGAGAAAAGAATAAATATTTGGTGTCATCGCTTTCTATCCAGCGCGGGAAGACTGATACTTATCAAAAAAATATTAGAAGCTACCCCTGTGTGTTGGATGTCGTTAGCTTGGATCCCCATGGGGATTCTTATCAGAATCCAAAAAGTTTGCAGCCATTTCCTGTGGAAGGGTCAAAAGGATGGGACGCTGTTTGCCTGGGTTAAATGGAGCAAAATTGCAATCCCCAAAAAATGGGGAGGGTGGGGATTAAAGTAGCTTTCGGCCTTTGAACATGCACTAGCTGCTAAGCAGGGGTGATTACTCCTTAAACACAAGAGTCTCTGGTCAAAGGTGATCTCCCACAAATATATTTGGCCCAGTTCCATAAGTGACTATATAAGGCATCCCTCTTGGAATAGAAAAGGTATCTCAGTCATTTGGAGGGCCATCCTAAACACCCTACCCATCATCAAAAGGGGTCTTATCTGGAAAATTGGAAATGGTGCGTCAGTGCGCATTGGGATTGATCCCCGGACCGGAAGTGGGAATGTATATCAACTACCACCGGGGTTGATCACATTCCTCAACAATAAGGGCATCTTGTACATTTCGCAACTTGGTGACCACCGAGATACTACCTTTCTGTTACAAGCCTGACACTCTAGGGTGGAGTGGGATATCCTGATTCAATAGGAAAGACCGTGGAAAAATGATATACAAGCTCACATAGAATCCCATGTCTGACTAAACAAAGATGAGGATGAACTTATTTGGGGCCTTTCCAAAAATGGTCATTACTCCTCCAAGCAAGGATATGACATCATTCAAGCAGAGGCAAAACCGGACAGACTGAAGAGCTGGTGGTCTCACCTATGGAAGTTGAAAGCCCCCCCCCCCGTGCACTAGATTGTTGATGTGGAATATTCTCGAGGATAAAACACCCACAAGAACCAATCTAAGGAAAAGGGCTTACATAGGACCTACTTGGTGTGTACTTTTCCATCAGGAGGAGGAATCGAATCAACACTTATTCCTCACTTGTCCTACATCAAAGATGCTATGGAAACAAGTACTGCTTTCTCTCAACATTAACCAAAGCTGGCACGGTGAGGATATCCCAAGTGCCTGGGACAACTGGTGGGGTGAAGAAAATGATCCAAAGATAAGAAACATGTCACTTCTAGTCTCTTGGCACGTCTGGTTGGGTTGCAACAACATCATATTCCGAGATAGGCTTATAAACTGGGCCCTGATTTCACCTAAAATTTGCTCGAGCTATGAGGAGCTCCCAGTTGATGAGAAACTTTGCAGACCTAGGATCATCAACCGAGAACAGATTGATAAATCTCAGCCCTAGGCCTATTTTGATGGGGCTGCACAAGCCCAGGGCTGTGGGGGAGGCATACTTTTCCATCTATCAAAGAAACATTTCTTTCAGATTTGCATGGGTTTGGGTGAGGGCACAAACAATTTTGCAAAGTTGATCTCCCTTCGACACTTGATTTATTTCTCCATTCTTAAACAGTGCAGAAAAATCCAACTATATGGGGACTCCAAAAATGTCATAAATTGGTTTAACAATACGGCTACATGTCATGCATTTTCTCTAAGAACTATTATGGATGAAATTGGTTTTTTAAAAACATATTTTGATCATATTTCATGTTCTCACAGCTATAGGGAGCATAATGAAAATGCGGACAAGCTTTCGAAAGAGGAAACACATCTTCCTCAAGGAGAATGGTTGATCACTAAACATACACTGGAAAGAGTCTACCAATATTTTCACAGGCCATACATAGATCAGGAACTTCGGCAGGCGGATAGCCCCTAAGATTTTCAGCACTTTTGTCTATTTAATACAGTTATTCCAATATTGTAATTAGCATTTTTGAGCTTTTGAACAATTATCACCTACTGGTGACATTTTGTTTTGTAATATCATAGTTGTACAGTACACCCTACCAGGTCTACATAGTATCTTTTTTTGGAACTATTATCAGCTAACTAAGGTCACGGTTTTTTGCATATGCCTTCAGGCATCTACAACATGTAATTTTCAACAGATAATGGAAATTACGATATTTTCTCCCAGGGAAAATAATATAAATTAATGCATTGTGACGCAGGATTTTTCTTGACCATTCTATACATAGGTTAAAAAATTTAAATGGTATTGAAGGAGAAGAATTTAATTTGACATAGATTTTGAAGATATCATATGTGAACCTTACTTTCTCAAACATAATATATATTTATATTTGATTTAAGTTTTACACCATCTCTTTATCCTAACAACCATTACAAACATGAAAGTATACACCACCTATTGACTCGAACAACCACTATCCACTTACCATTACTATCAGAAGAGTATTTAGACAAATAACCTCTATCTAATGTCTTTGACGCTAATGTTATTGTATTTCCTAACTTTGAAAAAGACTCTCTAAGTATGAAAATGACTTTATTACATGTTAATGCTTATGCTTCAATGGGGAAGATTGAAATGAATGTAGGTTTTAACCTCGTACAGAAATTACCTGCATACGAATTCTAAATCACAGAAAAATAAACAATGCGAAAGCATAACACATAAAACACATATACACAGAGATTTCCCACTGGATCCCAAAACCGGGACTACCAGCTTGATTTTTCATTATATTCCTTTCAATGTTACAATACATATTTATACATGCCGAAGCATCCAATACCATGGACCGAAAACCATACGTAGGTTTGCCCAACCTAATATAAGGTCCCAAAAAAATTTCCTGGGGGCGCTACCCTGGACCCCGTAGAGGGGGCTACCCACCCCCCTCTAACCCCCCGGACAGGGGGGGCTGCTGCCCCCCGCTACGCAACCGGCGCAACGAAGGGGGGGCTCCGCCCCCCCTTTAACACCCCGGTTCACTACGTAGGTTAGTCGTGGAAAGAATATAACACAACCCAACAATGAATTATAAGGTTGAATATCACAATGCGGTTAGTCCTCCCTTGTAATAATAAAAAAAAAAAAGGTGTAATAGTATATGTTAACAAAATTATTATTCACATCAAGCCATGCTACACAAGTGGATCTTGTTATCACCTGGATTGAACCTCAGGCTGAAGGAAGGCAATGCCAGGGTAACCACAAACTACGCTTAGCCAAGTAGCTAGCCCTACTAGGCCGAGAGAGGGTTCTCTCCATAAGGATCCCAGCCAAGATGACTGGATCAGGAAAAGGATATTAGGCTAGGTATAGTAGCACAATGTTTGATTCGATTTTTGAAGGGGTTTTGCTGGATCAGGAGGAGCTGGACAGTTAGGGCTAGGGAATTAGATCAAAATTGCAGGGTGTTCAATGGAGCAGGGTAGGCATAAGGCTTAGCACTCTAGGGCTTGATGGGTGAGATTTTTTAAGACTCGTGAGAAGCTAGGAATAGCATGTGATTACCATGGATCCTTCCTAAACTGTAGAAAACATATAATGGTGAATATTTCCCCAAAGTAGAGCAGTGATGTTATGAATTCTTCCTATCAACTTGAAAACATTCACTTAGAAGCAATGAAATGATTAATGAATTACACAAAACATATTAACATATGATCACAAGAGAAGAAACTGAACTAAACTCCATACCACATGGATCCCAAAGAAATAGCTGCAATTTTTATTAATCTCCTGCTAAACTGCTACAAATGATGTACAATCAAAGGATAAGCATCCAGTTGAGTCCAACCCTTTACAATGAGAAAGAAGAAGAATATATAGGCTTTGTTTCAACCTCCTCCCATCCTCAGGGGTCGAATCCCTAAGATGAGGAGCTAATCTAACCAACTCTGAACAAGAAACTGGAATATAGGCATCTTAACAACTTGCCTCTAAAAGTGAAAAAACTGATTCATTTAAGCTCAAATTGACTTTTAATCTAATGAATCTACCCTCGACTACTAATTATCCATAATATTTACAAGCCAAGTCATCACTTACATTAGTAAAACATCCTCCATGAGAGAAAATCCAAGAACATAGTCAAAATATAGAAAAATAGCTATCCTGTGCCAAATTTTCCCTACGAACAGAGCCACTGGCCCAACGCGCAATGCCACTTTCAGGTCCCTTTTGGAAGCCTTCCTAGCATCCCAATTGAGCTCATGATAGCTCATTGGAAATTCAAATCTAATTTCCAAAACACCTGGAAATTCTTCATTTGAAGCTCATTTGACCCCTCAAAAGTTGATTCTCCCAAGAATGCTTCTGTGTGTCCAAAAAGTGGCAGAAAGGTCATTTTTGGGGTATTTTATGACTTTTTGGTGGACTAGTTCTGCCCCAAAAACTTATAAAATGCATAGGGTTCATGTACTCATCACTCTAAATCCAAAAATTCAATCCATTTGTCCATTGGGTACCCCTAGGAAAAGCGCAACGCCAGTGGCGCTGTGTGTTTAGAATTTTCAAACTTTGCAAAAAACAAAAACTCCTCCAAACTTGACCAAAATTGGTGAAAAAACCCATCATCAATATCCTGATGAGCCAAGGAAGCTTCAGCGAGTAGCCTAAGCCTATCCTCCTCTTTTTTTCCTTTTAGAGCTCGTCTTAGCCTTGCTTTCAACTGTTTGACCCTCATGTTGAAGATTTTGTTCCAGGTCATGTAGTGGTAGGCCATGTGCCTTAAGATCTGGTTGTCCATATTAGCCTTTTACAACAACTTCTCTAAGTGCAAATGGACTCTTTCAAGCCAAACCTCTCTATCACCCTCAATTTCCTTCTCAATTGGAGTCAAAGTGACGGTGCTTCTTCCTCTTGCATTATTGACTTACCCTTGTCACCTTGTCTTTTTATCTTGAGAAGTTCTAGCTCCATGAGGACCTGCTTATCACTTAGCTACTTGTTCTCTTGTTCCAAATATGTGATGACATACTTGGCTCTCTCTAAATTTTCCATCAATGCTTGGATTTGAGCCTCTTTCTCCTGTGTGATGATGGTCTCTATTGTTGCTTCATCCTGAGCCTCTAATTCAAATGTCCTTATGCCATGATGAATATAATGTTGTTCTGGCTCATCATGCTCCGTCAAATCAAAGTCTCTTTCTTCCTCCTCATCATCAAGATCTTCCACCTGCATCTTTTCTTTCCCTTTGTGCAGTTGTTGCACCTGTTCTTGTTGTGTTGATGAAGAAGGAAAAGCCCCTTCCACATCCTGTGGAGCAAGAATTTTCCTATGAGTTGATGAAGAAGGCAAGGTCCCTTCCACATCCTGTGGAGAAAACACTTGCCTATCAGCTACAAACAATCTCCTTGTGCCCCTCCAATATGTCATGTAGGTCCCAAGAACCTCATTAGCTCTAGTCTCTTTGGCCTTCTTATCTGTCTTCACCTGAGCACTGCTAGAAGGTCCTCTTGATTCTTGAGACACTGGTGGAGGAATTTGAGGACCCCTGAAGGTGTCATGAGCAATAAATGTCCCCCAGGAGATGTTGAGAAGGTTAATATGATGAAGCACAGTCATCTTGATCAGGGAATACTGATAAATACTACTCATTTTCTGAGGGTATGGATTTTTCTGCACAAAGTGGGCCATCTTCTCAATATTCTTGAACAAGAAATAAGGGAGGTTTAAAATGCTCACCTTGGTAAAATGCATGAGAAGCCTGATGTGATAGGTGTACAGTCTAGAAAATCTGGCCTCACAAGTGAAATATTTCATGATGATTTTCATCATGGGGGCATACTTGTCTTCAATGAACCTGAAAGGAAAAAGCCTTTATGCTTCATTTCTATACTTAGGTTTGATGTAAAGCTAATAATAGTGTTCATCCAGGTCTTGTGCCTTGTACCATTTCTCTCCCACATTTGGAGTCATGGTCACATCCGCAATGATGGAGGGTGAAACTATGAATGTCACCCTAGCAAGAGTCACTTTGTTGTCACGAAGATTGGCCACAAAAATCATGGTGAGCTCAAGATGGTGTTGGACCCTCTCCACTTGCTCACAGAACTCATAGCAGCCTAGATGCCTGAAGCAAGTGACAGGAAAATGAGAGGCCTTAAACTCTATGATGTTTGATGGATCTCCCTTGATAATTATGCCTCCCTTGTGTGGTTTTCTCTGATGCCTAGGTCTACTTGTCGAACTGTCACTGCCAGTGTTTTCCTCCTCCTCATAGTCTCTATCTCCATTGTCCATGTTTGCAAATTTTGAGGTTGTGCACTCCTAGAAAAGGGATGGAGGGGCTGACTAAGAGTGATTAAGGATAAGGGAAGGGGAGGTGACCTTGTGAGGTATTTGGTGTGCTAGAAAATGAATGGGAGGGTATGAATCATGAAAATGAGGGAGAGGGGCTTGCGTTTTTGAAGTATTGCTTATGGGGTGAAGGACAAAGGGATATAGAGTGTTATGGAGTGATATGGGGGAGGGGTTTAGGGTTTTAGTGATAGGTGATGGGAGGAGTAATAGGGGTTAGGGTTTCAGGCACAACCAGGGGAGTATCTAGGGTTTTACATTTGCCATGGTAAATTATCATTAAAAGCTTTAATTGCAAACCAATGATGAAATCCAGGAAGAAGACTTACTTGTTGAGGGGAAAGGAGGGAAATTTTTATGGTTTTTAGGTGGTAGGAGGTCATTTGGCCCTTGCTGGCACAATGCGCATCACCTCCCCTTCTATAAGCACAACATCGTTGTTTTTTACACAGGGAAAACCGGCCTATGCGCAGCGCTCCAGCCTGAACTCGCAATGCCACTTTAATCTGACTTTTGACTGCCTTCCCGATGTCCAAATTGAGTGTGGGATAGCTTGTTGGAAATCTTGTCAAGTCTAATTTCTAGAAAATCTTGAATTGTTCAATTTGGATCTCATTTTCCCTACAAAAAACTCAATCTCCCAAGACTTGTCAAAATGTGCAGAATGAGGCTACCAAAATGCAGAGTGTTGTTTCAGTCAACTTTTGGAGGTCTTCCTCAACTCCAAATTGAACCCATGACAGCTCATGAGAAATGTCTCTGTGTATAGTTTTCATTTGAGTCATCAAACAAGTCATTTGGTCAATCCAGCTAGGAGAAAGCTTTATTTTCCCAAGGTTGGTCTAGAAGTGCATCAAATCTCCTGAGGCAAATGATGTTTTGGACATTTCTCCCAAACCATGAGACTTGTGTAAAAACTGAAGGAGGTTTTTCTTATTGGGTCTATGGTGGACAAACCCTCTCTCACTTTTGTCAAATTCATCTTTTCTTGCTTAGAAACATCATTTGAATAAAACCTATCCCGATGTGTGGAACAAGGGATTTGTAGATATGAACGGAAATGAAGGGGATAAGGGGCTTCTAATTTCTTGAGAAAATGTTGGGAAGTAGGGAGGGATGTTAGGAAGTAGGGGAAAGTGGAATTTCAAGGATTGAGTGAGGGGAAGGGGTCCAAAAGGGAAAAATACAGGCCTAACCTAGAAAAGTGTCAAATTGTAGCAATAGGCTAGGGTTTGTGGGAAATGATGAATTTGAGGGATATCAGTGATGGGAATTGTTTAGGAAGGTATATTAAGGATAGGGAAAGGTGTATGAGCATCAAAATACAAGTTTTTTTTGATGATTTGACAATCCAAGAAAAATTACCTTAAAAACCCTAGGAGAGGGAAATGAGCCTTACCTAAGCACAACTGAAGCACAAACAAGGTGTAAAATGACCCATTGGAACTTGAAATAATGATGACAACTCTTTGAATGATGGTACACTCAACCGAATGGTGACCTGGACCAATATTTGGAAAACTTAGGAAGGAGTGAAAACAATCCTAGACCTAATACCTAGTGACCAAATTTTACTCGAAGACTCAGTGAAATGACAAAATTTGACTTTGACACCTTAAGACCACTTTGTAAGAGCATGTTTGATCACTGGTGGAAGGCTGCAAAAACTAACACTAACATTGGCTCCATTGGCGATGGTAGCTCCTTGGAGGTGCCAAGAACACCATAGACCAAGTAGCCTTATCCATTGGGCATGGAGTAAAAAAAAAACTCAATCTGAAATACATGATTGAATACTGATGACTCAAAGACACAAATTGAATTTTACTCAACTAAAAACTAACTCAATACTAAAACATAACTGACAAACTGAAAAAGATGCTCAAAATGGAGCTTATTCAATAAAACATATTCTAATTGTTCCATTCATCACCTGATCAAGTGAAATGAAACAACCAATGCAGCCAAGTAAGCATTCTGGATGTTGTTTGAATTCTCCGCAAGTGCTTGTTTATGAGCAAGAAGAGAGAAATATTGAAATGCAACTCCCATGAAAACTTGTAAGCAGATCCAAATTTTCCCAAATTGAATAATATGGATTCTCTATCTGACTCCAAAAATACTGCATAAGGATCTTGAAATTCATGTGCATTGGGACTTAGCCCATCCAATGGATTACTTTGCTTCTCCTCATACCATGAACGCAAACTTTTGTCTGAGTTTTGTGATGAGACTCTTGCTGAAAATGACAAAGAAACCAGCTGCCGGATCAAGTTTGTATCAATACTTTTTTCAAGCTCACAGTTAGCTAATGGAGAAGGACTTTGACTGTAGACATCATCCACCACATCAGCTATTGGATTGTGAAAAACTTGAAAATACTTTTACAACCCATTTTCTATTGGTTCCAATGAGATTGCATGATTTTCTACAGGTTGCTCATCCTTTATTGAAGATATACTATGCAAATTTCCCTTCAAAAACTGAAATGATTCAAAACGTAATGGTACAGAATCATCTTGTGTCATTTGATCATATGTTCCAGCTTCCAAGTCTTCGTCTGCAACCTGACATTCATTGGCATTCGAGGGCTACAAATCTAGATATGGGAAGTCTTGAACAAGGACTTCATTGCCTTTTAGATGGTCAAGATCAAAACTTATCGATGGTGGATTTCTGATTGCACGAAAGTTGTCTCTGATGAACTGAAATGAAGTAAAACAAAAAGGAAAAGATCCTTCACTTCCTTCAAAATTTTCTGCAGTTTCATCCTTACTTCCATAGTTGATATGCATCGACTGATTAATGTATTCGAGTTGCTGAAAGTGAACTTCCTCCTTCCACAAACTAGCTTCTGATTTGTCTGCAAGAGTAGCTTTTGTTTGGAGAACATAATAATCATCATATTGCTCAAAATTAGGAAAATCATTAATATAAACACATCATCAAGCATACATGTCAGATCAACAGATCTCTCTCCTCCAGGATGATCTATAAAACAATCATTATCAGATCTATGACAACTGGGATAAGAAAGAAAATGTTTTGGATTAGCCACATGTTTTTCTTCAATCAGTGAGCCATGGTCTTGAACATCATACTCATTCCTTATGGTGATATTTTGTGTCGTCTCTTCCACTGCACTTTCCAAAATGTCGATCTTTACCTCCAAAGATGTCAATTTCTCTGGATCTATGTTCTTCATCTCTTCTTCCTTCAACTGTTCCCTTCTGATCAGCAAATTAGCCTCTACATCTACTTCATTGTTATGCATCTCTTCAAGTGTTGTAAGGTTCCTTTCTCTCAGCTAAAACTCCATTTCCAAATCAAAGGCATCTAGGTAGTGCAAGAGAGCAGATCCAAGAGGAGGTATTATATTAACAAGCATCAAACAATAAACTTGGTTAAATCTGGCAAGAAATTGTTGTACTCTCTCCCCTGGTTGTCTTTTCAGCTAGTTATACTCTTCTAGAATCAAGAAAGAGTTTTGTTTGACCACCCACTTGTCAAGGAAAACTTTGACGAACTGCTGGAAATCTGAGATGCTCGCATTAGGCAGGGTTTTGAACCAACTCTTGACTTTGCCTTGCAAAGAAAGAGAAAAAATCATAATACTGACATCCTCTTCATCAACTTCAAAAAGGTCAAGAAAAGACTCAAAGTTCAGTACATGTCTCTCAACAGTGATGTTGTCACATTCACCATCAAATCTTGGTAGATGTAGGTAATGGTTTTTATGGAAAGCATGGGATATAGGAGGTAAAATTAGAGGCTTGTATCTATCTAGAATTTTACAAGGTATAGGATTATATACAAAAGTTCTAGAATCAATGTTGGTCTCTTTAGGCTCATTAGTTTGAAGACGGTCATCATAAGATTCAGAAGAAGGGTCTTGATCAAGATCAAAGGCATGCAAATATTTTGTATTCAAAATCTTCAAAGGGAAAGAATCAAATGCAGGTCTAGGATCTTTTCTCAAATACAATATACTTTGTAAAGCCTTCTTGACATTCTCGGGAAAAGAGAAAAAATAATTTATAACAAAGAACATAATGTCTTGGATGAAATTCCAACTTGAATACCTGATCTTTCCATATTTTCCTTTCATGTTTCTGCTAGTCGAGTTCAACCTTGAGGATCTGATCTCAAAACTGTTTTGGAGTCGCCAGGTGAATGATTTCATCCTTCCTCTGTTTGATCGTTGTCCACCATCAACAATCAACTCTAGATCTAAACTTTGATGATATTTCCCAGGGAATATGAAACCTTTCACTCATTCCCCAGTATGGTCACCACTATGTTATCACCTGGATTGAACCTCAGGCTGAAGGAAGGCAATGCCAGGGTAACCACAAACCACGCTTAGCCAAGTAGCTAGCCCTACTAGGCCAGGAGAGGGTTCTCTATGTAAGGATCCCAGCCAAGATGAATAGATTAGGAAAAGGATATTAGGCTAGGTATAGTAGCACAAGGTTTGATTTGATTTTTGAAGGGGTTTTGCTGGATCAGGAGGAGCTGGACAGTTAGGGCTAGGGAATTAGGTCAAAACTGCAGGGTGTTCAATGGGGAAAGGTAGGCATAAGGCTTAGCACTCTAGGGCTTGATGGGTGAGATGTTTCAAGGCTGATGAAAAGCTAGGAAGAGCATATGATTACCGTGGATCCTTCCTAAACTGTAGAAAACATATAATGGTGAATATTTCCCCAAAGCAGAGCAGTGATGTTATGAATTATGCCTATCAACTTGAAAGCATTCAATTAGAAGCAATGAAATGATTAATGAAGTACACAAAACATATTAACATATGATCACAAGAGAATAAACTGAACTAAACTCCATACTACATGGATCCCAAAGAAATTGCTGCAATTTCTATTAATCTCTTGCTAAAATGCTACAAATGATGTACAATCAAGGCATAAGCATCCAGCTGAGTCCAACCCTTTACAGTGAGAAAGAAGGAATATATAGGCTTTGTTTCAACCTCCTCCCATCCTTAGGGGTCGAATCCCTAATATGAAGTGATAATCTAACCAACTCTGAACAAGAAACTGGAATATAGGCATCTTAACAACTTGCCTCTAAAACTGGAAAAAAAATGATTCATTTAAGCTCAAATTGACTTTTAATCTAATGAATCTACCCTCTACTACTAATTATCCATCATATTTACAAGCCAAGTCATCATTTAAATCACTAAAACATCCTCCATGAGATAAAATCCATGAACACAGTCAAAACACAAAAAAATAACTATCCTATGCAAAATTTGCCCTACGCGCAGCAGCACTGGCCCAACGTGTAGCGCCACTTTCAGGTCCCTTTTGGAAGCCTAACCGAAATCCAAATTAATCTCATGATAGTTCATTTGAAATATATTCAAGTCTAATTTCCCAAACACTTGGAATTTCTTCATTTGAAGCTCATTTGACCCCTCAAAATTTGATTCTCCCAAGACTACTTTTGTGTGTCCAAAAAGTGGCGGAAATGTCATTTTTGGGGCTTTTTTGACTTTTTGGTGGACCAGTTTTGCCCCAAAAAATTAGAAAATGAATAGGGTGCATGTACGCATCACTATGAATCCAAAAATTCAAGCCATTTGTCCATTGGGTACCCTTAGGAAAAGCACAACGCCAGTGGCGCTGCGCGTTGAGCCAGATTTTTTGTGTTTCGAATTTTCAAAATTTGCAAAAAAACAAAAACTCCTTCAAACTTGACTAAAATTGGTGACCAGCCCCATCATCAAGTATCCTGATGAGCCAAGGAATATTAAACAAGCAGCCTAAGCCTATCCTCCTCTCTTTTTCCTTTTAGAGCCCGTCTTAGCCTTGCTTTCATTTGTTTGACCCTCATGTTGCAGATTTTGTTCTGGGTCTTGTAGTGGTAGGCCATGTGCCTAATGATCTGGTTGTCCCTATTAGCCTTTTGCAATAGCTTTTCTAATTGAAAATTGACTCTTTCAAGCCAAATCTCTCTATCACCCCCAATTTCCTTCTCAATTGGAGTCAAAGTGACTAGTGCCTCTTCCTCTTTCATTCCTGACTTACCCTTGTCACCTTGTCTTTTTATCTTGAGAATTTCCAGCCCCATGAGGACCTGATTATCACTCAACTACTTGTTCTCTTGTTCTAGATATGTGATGACATACCTGGCCCTCTCTAAATTTTCCATCAATGCTTCGATTTGAGCCTCTTTCTCCTGTATGATGATGTTCTCTATTGTTGCTTCATCCTGAGCCTCTATGTCAATTGTCTCTATGCCATGATGAATATAATGTTGTTCTGGCTCATCATGCTCCATCAAATCAAAGTCTCTTTCTTCATCCTCATCATCAAGATCTTCCACCTACATCTTTTCTTTCCCTCTGTGTAGTTGTTGCACTTGTTCCTGCTGTGTTGATGAAGAAGGAAAAGCCCCTTCCACACCCTGTGGAGCAAGAATTTGCCTATGTGTTGATGAAGAAGGCAAGGTCCCTTCCACATCCTGTGGAGCAAACACTTTCCTGTCAGCTACAAACAATCTCCTTGTGCCCCTCTGATATGTCATGTAGGTCACAGGAACCTCAATAGCTCTAGTCTCTTTGGCCTTCTCATATGTCTTCACCTGAGCACTACTAGAAGGTCCTCCTAATTCTTGAGACATTGGTGGAGGAATTTGAGGACCCCTGAAGATGTCATGAGCAATAAATGTCTCCCAGGAGATGTTGAGGAGGTTAAGATGGTGAATCACAATCATCTTGATCAAGGAATAATGATAAAGACTACTCATCTACTGAGGGTATGGCTTTTTCTGCACAAATTGGGCCATCTTCTCAATATTCCTGAACAAGAAATAAGGGAGGTTTAACATCCTCACCCTGGTAAAATGCATGAGAAGCCTGATGTGATAGGTGTATAGTCTGGAAAATCTGGCCTCACAAGTGAAATATTTCATGATGATTTTCATCATGGGGGCATACTTGTCTTCAAGGAACCTGAAAGGAAAAAGCCTTTTTGCTTCATTTCTATATTTAGGTTTGATGTAAAGCTCATAATAGTGTTCATCCACATCTTGTGCCTTGTACCATTTCTCTCCCACATTTGGAATCCTGGTCGCATCCGCAATGATGGAGGGTGAAACTGTGAATGTCACCCCAGCAAGAGTCACTTTGTTGTCACGAATATTGGCCACAAAAAGCCTGGTGAACTCAGGATGGTGTTGGATCCTCTCCACCTACTCACAGAACCCACAACAGCCTAGATGCCAGAAGCAAGTGACAACCAAATGAGAGGCCTGAAACTCTTTGAGGTTTGATGGCTCTTCCCTGATAATTCTACCTCCCTTGTGTGGTTTTCTCTGATGCCTAGGTCTACTTTTCGAACTGTCACTGCCAGTGTTTTCCTCCTCCTCATAGTCTCTGTCTCCTCTATCTATGTTTGCAAATTTTGTGGTTGTGCACTCATAGAAAAAGGATGGAGGGGGTGAGTAAGAGTGATTAGGGATAAGGGAAGGGGATGTGACCTTGTGAGGTATTTGGTGTGCTAGAAAATGAATGGGAGGGTATGAATCATGAAAATGAGGGAGAGGGGCTTGGGTTTTTGAAGCATTGTTTATGGGATGAAGGACAAAGGGATATAGATTGTTACGGAGTGACATGGGGGAGGGGTTTAGGGTTTTAGTGATAGGTGATGGGAGGAATAATAGGGGTTAGGTTTTTAGGCATAACTAGGGGAGAATCTAGGGTTTTACATTTGCCATGGTAAATTATCCTTAAAAGCTTTAATTGCAAACCAATGATGAAATCCAGGAAGAAAAATTACTTGTTTGAGGGAAAGGAGGGAAATTTTGGTGCTTTTTAGGTGACAGGAGGTCATTTGGCCCTTTCTGGCCCAACACGCAGCACCTCCTACAGGTGCACAGCGCCGTTGTTTTTTACATAGGGAAAACTTGCCTACACGCAGTGCTCCGGCCTAAATGCTCAGCGCCACTTCAAGCCGACTTTTGACTGCCTTCCTGATGTCCAAATTGAGTTTGGGATAGCTCATTGGAAATATTATCAAGTCTACTTTGCATAAAATCTTGAATTGTTCAACTTGGAGCTCATTTTCCCTATCAAAAGCTCAATCTCCCAAGACTTGTCAAAATGTGCAGAATGAGGCTGCCAAAATGCAGAGTGTTGCTTCAGTCAACTTTTGGAGGTCTTCTTCAATTCCAAATCGAGGTCATGATAGCTCATTGGAAATATATTTGTTTCTAGTTATCATTTGACTCATCAAGCAAGTCATTTGGTCACTCTAGGTAGGAGAAAGCTTGATTTTCCCAAGGTCACTCCAAAAGTGCTTCAACTCTCCTGAGGAAAATGATGTTTTGGACATTTCTCCCAACCCATGAGGCCTCTGTAAAAACTGAAGGAGTTTTTTCTTCTTGGGTCTATGGTGGACAAAATCTCTCTCACTTTTGTCAAATTCATCTTTTCTTGCTCAGAAACATCATTTGAATAAAACCTGTCCTAATGTGTGGAACAAGGAATTTGTAGATATGAACGGAAATGAAGGGGATGAGGGGCTTATAATTTCTTGAGAGAAAGTTGGGAAGTAGGGAGGGATGTTAGGAAGCAGGGGAAAGTGGAATTTCAAGGATTGAGTGAGGGGAAGGGATCCAAAAGGGAAAAGCACAGGCCTAACCTAGAAAAGTGTCAAACTGTAGCAATAGGTTAGGGTTTGTGGGAAAATGATGAATTTGAGGTATATCAAGGATGTGAAGTGTTTAAGAAGGTATATTAAGGATAGGGAAAGGTGTATGAGCATCAAGATACAATTTTTTGTTGATGATTTGACCATCCAAGAAAAATTACCTTCAAAACCCTAGGAGAGGGAAATGAGCCTTACCTAAGCACAACTGAAGCACAAACAAGGTGTAAAATGACCCATTGGAACTTGAAATAATGATGAAAATCTTTGAATGATGGTACACTCAGCCGAATGGTGACATGGACCAATACTTGGAAAACTTAGGAAGGAGTGAAAATAATCCTAGACCTAATACCTAGTGACCAAATTTTACTCGAAGACTCACTGAAATGACAAAATTTGACTTTGACACCCTAAGACCACTTTGTAAGAGCATGTTTGATCACTGGTGGAAGGTTGCAAAGACTGACATTAACACATCTAATGGTTGAGAACATGTCTTTTATCTTAAAATTCATAAGCTAAAATCCAAAGGAGGTAGAGAATACATCTTTGTAAACTTCAACAATCAAATCATTGTGTGAAAGTGAATCCCTTGTCCCACCAACAAAAGGGTCTCATACATACACTAATTAGATTTTTGGATTGGTCATGTCCTTAAAATTATATTATTTTTATTATTATACAAAATGGTGTTGGACTATTTGTGTTGTCATTGATGTCACCTATTGAAGTCATGTACTTATGAGTCTATATGTCAAGTCTTGAGACTATTGTATACTTGGTGAAGGTTGTCATGTTGATGTAACTTGTTGTAATAAGTATCAGAAGGTCTGTAGGAGAGGTGTCATGAGGTAAAAAGGCCTCACTCGAAGCTAAGCTACACTTGTTCTACAGGTCTAGTTGATGTTGAGTGTGATGTCTTGTTGAAGTTATGCAGTTGGGTTCCTGATGTCAAGATGAGTTTGGAAGGATGGTTTATAGGTCATTTCACTCCCCTGAAGCTCTATAGAAAATTTGAGGGTTGGATCCTTGTTTTAAGCCATGATCTTCCCCGGTCGCATGGAAGGAGGATCATCAGAGCTATTGGAACATCCAAGACACATGGAGGACATTCCCATGCGAGCGACCAGCCTTCCAATCGAATTTGTCCAATCTTGTGAGTTCGAATCAGAGGTTTTATGATATTTTCTCTAGATTTCTCTTGGTCTTATGAAATTAAATTGTTTTTGGTGGATCTTATTGACGAAATTTTCCAGAAAAAGGTCAGGATGAGTTGTGGTTCCTCCAGAAATTAACCAAGTTTGAAATTATCAAAGGGCTAGTGGAAGTAGTGGTTTGATACAGTCAATATACTCTTAATCATTTCTGAAGTGTGTGAAAAGGTTCAGTGTGAGATTCATCATCTAAAAAATTAATTGACTTAATCATCTCCAGTTTCTACAAATATTAGAAGAAAGGAAGTTCATTTCGTTGGTTCTCTAGTAGTGTGAGTGAGTGAGTGTGCATGTAGAGAAAGTGTACAAACCAGTGATTGTAGAAGTGAGCAGAGTTTCAGAATTGTAGTGTGTGCTTCAGAATTATCTTTCAGTTGTGTTTTCAGAGTTTGGTGGAGAGATTGAAAATCATATTGGAGAGCTTGTGTTGAGAAAATTATTCTCTCATTTGGAGTGTGGATTTGAGGCTACATGAGTGTGTTTATTTGTTGCATGTCTTGTTTATGCAACAATATTTTCAATTCAGAATTTCAATATCATATTGTAGAATTGTTTTTACTTGGAGTGGGGGCTTCAAGCTAAGTGAATGTTAATTCTCTATTGTAGGAGTGTGTGCTCCAAGTTGGTTGTAGCCAACATTTCTCATTTCAGTCAAGGGGTGGATGCTTCATTGCTAGTGGGTGTTAGCTGATGTATGTAAATGAAAATATTTTGAAGAAATAGATAATAAGAAGAAACAAACAATTCGATGGTTTTTTTTCCCTCGAGGGGGGTTTTTCCACCTAAACTCTATGTGTCTACATGTGATGGTTTCTTATGTGTTTCATGTGCATGATATTGTTATATTTTTGGAAGTGAATTTACGAATAGGTTTTTAATTGCAGAAATATTATAATATTCTTATATATTGATTCAACCCCCCCCCCCCCCCTTCAGTATTATTTTTGTCTAATAATTGGTATCAAAGTCGGCTCCTTTGCTGTTGTCTAACCGCTAAAAGGAGAATTTGAGAAGGGACAATGGTTGGCCATGATGTGAAAGTTCCAATTTTTTATGGTGAAAACTACAACTTATGGAATATGAGGATGGAGAGATTGATTATGAAGGTGAGCTCATTACTGCACTTGATGAGCAAAGCAAAGCTAGGAACAAAAATAAGTTGTTGAAAGAGGATGCAAGTTAAAGGAGAATAAATATTCTTTGGTTGATAATTCTTGGAAGACTCAATTCCATGAGCTTGAGAAATTCAAAGAAAAATTGCTACAACAAATTGTGACTCAAGAAAATAATTTGGTTGAGTTGGAGAAAGAAAATGAATCTTTGAAGAAAAATATTGAAGGAGCTCCTATTGCAGGCACTCATGAAGAAGACATCATATGATTAAAGAAAGAACCGAAAGAAGAAAAAATGAGAGAAAATGTGCTCACCAATCGGGTGGAAGAATGGAAAGAAACTTGTCATAAACTTGAAGCAGAAATTGTTGCTTTAAGGGTCAATCATTCAAAAGCAGAACCTAAAGCATGTTTAAATCAGAAATTTGTCAAGGGATCTGAAACCTTGCAAGATATTCTCAACATGCAAAGGTCACCGAAGCATAAAACTCATTTGAGATACAAGCCTCCTCTACAAAATACCAAAGATCAAGAAAGTACCTGTTATGCAGATACTTTGAAAGGAAAATAAATTCAATCAAATATTGTTGCAACAAACAAGAATGTGCGAAAGAATGAAGCTCAAATCAAATCAACAGAAAATCAACAAGTTAATAAAGTGAGGTCCTCAAATTTCACTCTCCCGTCATGGCAACAAAAAGTCAGGTATCCTACATTATTTTATGGTTATTGCTTTGCATGTAATAATTTTGGACACAAAGCCATAAATTGTAGGTTGAAGATGTTTCGTAGAAGAAATCTTGATATATCAAGAATTTCTCAAGGGCCGGATATTTTCCATGCTAATGGAAATAGTTCTTTAGCTCCACTAATGAATTAGATCGAGTGTTTCAATTGCAATAAATTTGGTCACAAAGATAGTGAGTGAAAATCTAGCCTTCCAAATTCCTTCATGCAACATACTCAAGAGAAATGTAATCAGCAAAAAAGTTGAGAAAAGATGGAAGAAAAAAGTTGAAAATTGTGAGCTTGATTTGATAGGTCATGATCAACATGAGGAATGGTTGATTAATAGTGGTTGTTCCAAGAACATGATTGGTGATAAGAGAAAATTCTTGCAACTAAAAGAGTATGAAAAAGGCAATTTTAGTTTTGGAAATGATGCAATAGTTCCCATCAAAGGTAAAGGAACATTTAGATTGGATAAGAAGACCAAAGCTCAAAATGTTCTTTATGTTGATGGATTAAAGAACAATATCCTCAGTGTGAGTCAGATGTGTTATAATGGGCATGAGGTGAATTTTAGATCTAAATAATGTGAGATTAGAAATTCAAATTCGGGAAAGTTGGTGGAAAAGGCTATTAGAAGTGACAACAACATGTATGTTTTTAATGACACTAGACACAATTAGTGCATGAGAAAAATAGAAGAGTCTTGGCCATGGCATAGAAGATTGGGACATTTTAATTTCGACAATCTAATAAAAAATAGGAAGAGTGGAGTAGGTAGAGTTTTACCAAGATTGGCCAAACCAAAAAGTACAAAATGAAAGTCGTGCCAATTTGGGAAACAAACAAGAGTGCATTTCAAATCCATGGAGTTCACTACATGCAGACCATTGGAGCTAGTGCACACAGTTGTATATGGTCCTACAAGGAAGAAAATTCCAAGAGAAGAGAATTATTTTATATTAATTGTTGATGATTTCATTAGAGCCACCTCGATTATGCTTATGAAGAAAAATCTGAAGCTTTTAATAAAAATAAATATTTTAAGCCACTTGTTGAAAATGAAGTTGATTTGAAGATAAAGTGTCTTAGATCTGATAAAGGAGGTGAGTTCATGTCTAAATAATTTGATGACTTTGGTGAAGAGCATGGGATCAAGAGGCAATACTTCACAGCTAGAATACCACAACAAATGGAGTAGTGGAGAGGAAAAATAGGTTGGCCGAAAACATGGCACGAGCAATGTTAGTTGAAGTTGGTATATCAAATACCTTTTGGGGAGAAACAACTCAAACAATAGTTTATGTGGCCAATAGAGTTATTTTTAGGCCTATCAATGAAAAAAATCCATATGAGTGTTGGAAAGGAAGACCAACAAAAGTTGATCACTTAAAAATATTTGGGAGCAAATGCTACATCAAGAAGATTGAAGAAAAGCTTGGGAAATTCGAACCAAGAGGTGATGAGGGCATATCCCTTGGCTATTCATTCAAGAGCAAGGGATGAAAATGCTACAACAAAAGAACCAAAAAGGTAATTGAAGGTATTTCTATTGTTCTTGATGAAAAACTGTTTAAATCTAATGATTCCCAAGATGTTGCAGCTGATCATGATTTTATAGAATATGAGGACCAAGAATTGTCTGAAGAAGAGAGAAAGACCTCCACTAAAAAGAAGGCTCCTCCAAGTCACATTCAAAAGAAGCACCTACAAATTCAAATTCTTGGAAGAAAATATCTTGGAGTGAAAACAAGGAGAAAGTTATTGGATAGCTTCAATCAAGCACATTTTGCAATTTTGTCACAAGTAGAGCCCAAAAGCTTCAATGAGGCTAAAAAAGATCAATTTTGGGTCAAAAAAATGAATGAATAATTAGATTGGATTGAGAGAAAAAAACACATGGGAACTTGTACCAAGGCCAAAGGATCAAAATGTCATTGGAACCAAGTGGGTGTTCAAGAACAAGCTAGATGAAGAAGGAAAAGTGGTAAGGAACAAAGCAAGGCTTGTGCGCAAAGGGTATGCTCAAGTAGAAGGTATTGATTTTAATGAAACTTTTTCACCTGTAGCTAGATTAGATAGGCTCGTTACAATGCTGTCCAATCTCTCTCTAAGATAGTCCTATCAGAAGCTTGGCTGAACAAAAGCCTATACAATGAGTTATGAGGTTCTATTTATAGCAAAGGGTGTGATTACCCTTGACATTCCCCTTTGTGACAGTTCATCTACCCTCGTGACTCTTCATCTACTCTATGATTGTTACATCCAACTATCGACACTTGAACTTCCACTTGAAAAGATGTTGCATTACAATACACATGTGCCCATGTGAGACAAAATGGCTTGAGCAAGCCATGCAAGACATCACTGACACTCGGTCCATTTTGGTGAGACCAACTCTTTGACATGCTCGAGATGGTGAAGGTGGTGAGTTGATGCTAAGCTTGGTTGTCCGTGATGGTGTGAATGCGCTCCATGGTGACATCTTGCTGAAGCGAACTCTTGCCTCCATTACATCTTGGTGCGTTGGTGTGGCTCCTCCATCCAACTCGTATGCTAACATGCGCATGGTCTTCTTGGGTGCAGTCGAACTGGAAACACACTAATGCATAGTGTCCATGCTAATCTTCCAGTGTGTGTTGGTGGTCATGCGCATCAATTGTCAACTAAATGTTCAACTCCAGTTGGACTTGCTCCCTGTCTTTGCCTCGATGAGTGTGCCAAATGGGTTAGATCACATGTGTGCGCACAATGACATGCATGCTGCTAAATTCCCTTGCATGCACTCAACAACGCCACTGACCATGCCTGCTTCGTGCGAACTGCTAGGATGGATCTATAACTTGTATGGGCACAGTTTCATCCGTCTGTGCATGTTGTGCCCAACTCATTATCTTGTTTATGCAACTCCTGCTCTTCCTTGAGTTGTTGCTTGAGCACATGCAACTCCTTCTCTCTTCTATTCTCTACCTTCACGTGATCTTCATGTCTTGTCGTCGCCTCATAGACTGAGTCTCCAAAGTTGCTTTCATCACAAGTGGATCTGCTTGAGCTTGCAACTTTGTTTTGCCTCTGTGTTGTCAACAATCTTCCTCTCACGTTCATGGCATCAGTATGGTGCCTTCAGCTATTGTTCATGGTGTTACTTGGTGTGATGTTGTTGTTGTCATATCTTGATGTGCTTGTCTACAAACAACTTGATGTCTTCATGGGTAGGAAAATTCATAGACACTTGATCAACTGCATCCCCAAGTGTGCTATGAACGGTGTCTTCATCTCTGCTCTCCTGGAAACCATTGTACCTATGCTACTGAGAGGCATATGAACTTGCAATACTTGGAGACATGGCAACACTCATGGCAAGAAATCTGTCAGTTGAAAACCAAAATGAACTTGAGAACTGACTTGCAACATACCTGTGTGACTGATCATGAAGGTTGCACAATTTCCGCTAGGAGGTTGGGAGACTAACTGCCAAGACTACACAAGGCATAGTTTGGGCTGCTGGGAGATTGACTGACTGTTGGAACTGCACAAGGCATAGTCCAGTCTAGCTGCTGACTACTGGAATTGCACAATGCGCAATCTCAGTAGGCAATGGTTGCAGACTCAGTGACTGCATTACACATTTTTCTAGGCCAGCAGTCACTGTCCCTTAGAATTGCGCAATGCAAGACTAGAGGACAATCACTGGATAGAAATGTGCATTTCCTGGGAGGAAGACAAAGAATTCCCTCTCATGATTGTGCAATGTTGTCTTGGTGAGGTAGAGTCCAGGACAAGGCTGCCTAGACTCATTGACGGGCAACTGAAAGCGAATGTGAATGTGAATGCATGTCGATACTGAGTGTAAGAATAAGTGAATGATCATGAATGCAAACAGTGAATGACAGATTCAGAAAATGGAACAACATGCATGTGGGTGAGGCGAGTTTCTGAATCGACGGCCATTCGTGAAAAGTAGTTTCATGCATGTGACAACAGTGAAATGTTAACGAAAACTGAAACGATGTTATTACAAGCTAGTATGTATCAAAAGGACAGCAAGCACTCACTGAAATCAAGAAGACAACATTCATACGAAGCGAAACACAAAAAGTGCTAGAAATGCAACACAAGACATGGAAAGTGGGCTTACCCCAAAACAATTGAGTTGAATGTGCCGAAGACTACTAGATTTGATGTGGGATGTCAAAGTTGCAAGGTTGATGTTAGGAATGAGCTTTGCAGTGTCCGGTTCATGAATTTTGATAAAATTGAAGATGTGACATGCATGCCACAAATCTAGGAAGAGCGACACTTGGTGGGAGGTTTCCGAGATGATCCTTGCATGCAACCTCCAACTACTAAAAGTAGATCCTTGAATCAAGGGATTCTTTTGCATGCTACCTTGGGAGAAGCAACCCATGTATGCAAGCCAGTTTTGCTCGGTCCCGAAGGGAACTGGTCAACTCAACTGCACATGCAATAGTCTGCTCAGCTAGGAGGAAAAATGTGCATTTCTGGGAGGGAGCTAGACTGGCTGCTCAGGAGATTTGTGTAATTTTTAGGCAGAGAAGTTGACTGCTACCTAGGATTATGCAATTCTTAGGTTAAGTAGCTCTGCTGGGAAGAATTGCACAATTTTATGGATGAAGCCTGACTGGCAGAATTGCACAATTCTGGAGCCTAGCAAGCTGCTAGGTAGAATTGTGCAAATTATGGAGGGAAGGTTGGTTGCCCTCCATAATTGTACAAATTTTTGAGGGATATGCTCAGCCTACAGCTAGACCAAGTCTGGGAGAACAGCCTGTGAGGGGAGTGCAACAAGTTCTGATGGACAGGCTGTCTTTCTATAAGAAAACCATTGAAGCTTGTGTACTTGACGAAGCAAGACATGTTGCTATGAAAGGTTGGTAGGGAGGCTCCAAAACAAAGCTAAGGCAAAATTTTGGACGGTGGGCCGCTACAACATATGTGTAGACAAATTTACTATTAATATGTTAATGTCTATATTAATGTAATATTATAAAGTCATTAAAGTTTAAATAATATTATCAAGTTATTAAAATTATTAATAAAGTTAACAAGCCTTATTAATATTAATAATAATATTAGTATTTTTATTAATCCTCTTTAAGCTTAATTATCAAATAAACCTTAAATTTTATTAATACAAACCTTAATAGGCCTTATTAGTAAAGCCTTATTATACTTTATTAAAAATATTAATATTAATTTTATTAGTAAAGCTTATTGTTAAACCTTTTTAAACCTTGATTATCATCTAGAAAGGTTGATTATAGTTGAATATGGTCAAGTGGGGTTGGTTGAGGATGATTGAAGTTGACTATGGGTGGTAAGGTTGACTAAGGATGATTATAGCCAACATATTGTTGACTATTTAAACATTGACTATAATGGTTGACTTGTTTGACTGTGTCATCACCTGTTACATTGTTTTTTGTTTGTCACAGTGTGACATTATTTTTTTTGTTGATCCCATTGTGATGCTAATTTCATTTCATCATATTGCAATGTTGATTTTTTGTTTATCACATTGCGACGTTGATTATTTACCTTGCATATTATGATGTTGATTTTTGTTCGTCATAATGTGATGTGAATATTTTTATCACATATGACATTAATTTTTGTTCATCCCATTATGATACCAATTTTTTGCATTAGATTGTGACGTCGATATTTATTTGTCACATTGACATGTAATTTTTTCAGCATGGTTGAATATGGTTACATGGTTGAAAAAAGTTATTTAACTATCAATATTTTTATTATTAAACATTTTAAAACACTTGATATGGTTGACCATCGTTAACTATGGCCGACTATGATTTATTATAGTTTAATATGGTCGACTAAGTTTGACTATAGGTATTGTTGGGCATAATGTCTATGGTTATCTACATGCATGTTGAATATAATGTCTATCATTAACCTTGGATAAGCATGATCTCCAAGTTGACTATGATTAACCAAGTCAATCATGATTGACACATGTTATGTGGAGATTAATATACTAATGTATAACTTAACATCTTAATGTGTAGATTAATATTTTCTTAATGTGTTATAGTGTGTAGGCAAATGCAATATTATTGTGTTAATGTATAAATTAATTTATTAATGTAACATTATAATTTTTAAGTTTTAAATAATACTACAAAGTTATTAATATTATTAATAAAGCTAATAAACCTTATTATTATGGAACCGTTAAGCCTTGTATAAGCCACATGTTAGACCTAAAACTCCTTATTAAGCCCTAGATATTAGGTTATAGCATTTCTATGTTTATATTATTATGTAGGATATAAATTTTCATGGTCCCGTTTTATTATAATTGTACCCTTGTCTCATATATATATATATATATATATATATATATATATATATATATCTATTATATATACACTAAGGAGACCTAGTCTTAAAGATCATCAAATATTTTCCTTGTGCATTTTTTAATTGTAAAAGGAGCTTCACCATTCTAACAAGACTGTAGTTATTGATTTCTTATTATTTTAAGGTGCAGAGTTCATAACATTTTGGTGTCAGAGCTCATGATCCTAAGATTTTCTACTTCAAACAAGTGAACTTAAATTGACAATATATATATATTATATATATATATATATATATATATAATATATATATTATATAATATTATATATATAGATATAGATATAGAATATATATATATATATATTATATTATATATATATCGTTTCAGAAGATGAACTTGAAAATCAGGGGAAATATCGAGGGAAATTTAGTTCATATTTTATATCTTCATTCACTATATTTTTTTAGATATGCTCTAAGGAAGTTAGGGACCATGAATTCTCCTAGAAATAGTTTCAAACAAGTGATTTGGAATTTTCACTGTAACAATTTTCTAGGAATTTTCAAACGGTGAAACTTGGAACATATTGAGGAGAAATATCAAGAAACATCTGCTTCAAATTTCATAATTTAGTTTTGTATACTTTCAGAGATATACTTTATGGAAGTTAGAACTTGTGAAGGATCCTAAAATTAGTTTTAAGCATGTTAGCTTGGTATTTTTGCTATATATTCTTTTTTGGGACTTTTTAGACTGTGAAATCTTTAGAGATCTCAAGAAACATAGAGAAGTACCTCAAATACAAATTCCATAATTATATTTGAAAAAGTGGACACATGGCATGATATACAAGTTTGGTTGTGGGAAGAAACCAAAAATCAACAAGCTTTAGGAAAGTTAGCATAAATTTCATTTGGCACATCAAATTCTAGTCAAACATGTGGAATTGTAGAGAAGACATATCATAGTATTATAGATCAAAGTTTCACATTTAGAGGAGCTCAAATCAAAGAGATATATTAAGAAAATGGTTGGCCATTCATAGATTCTCCAAATTAAGATTTTAAGGGTATGTAACTTACATGTGACCTAACTTTTGCTTATAAGATCCAATTTAATGATTAAAAGTTGTGATCAAGTGGATTAATATCATTATTTTCCAACATGCCTCCAAAGAAATCTACTACACCAATTAAACCTCCTAAATCTCATCTGAGACTCATGAATGAAGTGGATACTTAGAATTTAGGTTCTTCTAATTAGAGAAGAAAGTTCATGAAATGGATCGTAGTGTGTCGGGAAAGGTGGATCTTATCAAGTTAAAGAAAAACTTAATAGAGAAATTATGGATGAAATGGGAAAGAAGATGATTGGAAATAAAAAACAAATACAAAAATCCATGAATACTATGGAAGCTTTTTATCAGAGAGGCTTACTAAAAGGATAGTGAGATCCAAGGTAATCATGAAAATAAGGAGAAGAATTGTGTTGGAGCTCAATCACCAATGGGGAGTATTTTTATCATAATTGGAGAGCGGAAATATTGGTTCACAAAACCATAATCATAAATTTTCAATCTAAGATCCACATCATCATGTTCTCAAGTTAGCACCAAGGAAGTACTACATTCCAAAGATCGATATGAGGAAGTTTGATGGTAATGATCCCACAACATGGATATTATAGATGGAGAAATACTTTGGTCTACACTAATTGGCAACCTTACGAAAGATAAATGCCAAACCCATGTTTTTAGAACAAGACCAACATGTACGATATCAATGGTTTTATGAAATGAAAAAGGATTTTGTTATGTTTTGGTGCATTTTTATAGAGGAATCGATAACACATTATGAGGATATTAAGATCAATACATTATTTGGTCAATTGACAAATCTTAGACAAAAAGGTTCAATTGAAAAACACATTCAAGAATTCAAAAAGTTGAGTCCCAGGGTAAAGAATATTTCATAGGATAATTTGTTAGACCCGACTTTAAAGGAAAGCACCAACATGAGGTGCATCTCTTTGAACATAAATATGTGGAGCATATTATTCTATTGAGGAAAGATAAAAGAAAAAAATGGTCACCAACAACTATAGAGAACGTGCTCCCTCTCTTAACCTCACTCAACCAACAAGGTTGACACCTTAGCAAATGGATGAAAGAAGAGAAAAAGGACTATGTTTCAATTGTGATAGAAAATATAGTAATGAACATAAATGTGATGAGAATAAATTATTATACATAGACTATGAAGAGGAAGAAGATCAATAATTGGAACCATCACAAGATCTAGAACTAGAACATATTACTCCAAGAATATCTTGTCATGCATTTGTGGGAATCTATAATATACAAACCCTCAAGATAGAAGGATATATAAAAAATAGAAAGGTAATAATGTTGATTGACTCTGGAAGTACCCATAACTTCATCAATTATAAATTAGTAAACTTCTCAATTGTTTGATATATCTAGCTTTAGAGTTTTAAGTAATGATTGTAGATGGAGGTAACATAAAGTGTTTAGGGAAGTGTCATAGTATTAAGCTTAATGTGGGGGAGTATTTATTAGATAGTCCCATGACTTCAATACAATTGGGTGGTGTTGATGTTGTATTAAGGGTTCAATGGTTACAATCATTAGGAACAATGACCTTTAATTTTCAAGATTGCTTCATAATATTTACCTTAGAATGCAAATAAATTGAGCTTAGAGCTATCAAAGGGAAACACTCTAAAGTGATAATATCTAATGGAATGAAAAAACTACTCAAAAAGGGGCACCATAGTGTAATTTCACAATTGTGTTCACTAAATGTTCAAATGTCAATATCATCTATGTCAAGGGATCTCCAAACAAATTTCAACAGTCATTCCAAGGCATTTCGATTAATTCCAAATGGTCTTCTACCTACTTGAGATCATGACTATGTTTTTCATTTGCATTTGAGAAGTGTACTGGAGATAAATGAAGAAAGGAAAATCAATGCTAGAAGCATAAACAATCCTTGAAACAAGGATTAAGAAACCGAGTAATCTACCACATGTGTATTACCTCATCAAACAAAAGAATCTACTAGTAGAATAGATGGCACGGGCAGATGACTTATTCATGCATCACTAACAGTTAGTCAAGTGTTGAGGACTATAATTGTTTGAAGTAGAAGGGCATGTTAAGTCCTATATAAGCCCCATGTCAACCTTGAAACCCCTTATTAACCTCTAGATATTGAGTGATAAAATGGGTTAGAATGTTTCATGGTCCTATTTTATTATAATTGTACCCTTTCTCTGGTATATGTGCATATATGTGCACACACACACACACACACTAAGTAGACCTAATCTTAGGATCATCAAATCTTTCCTTCTACATTTTATTCATTGTAAAAGGAGATTTCCCCTTCAAGGAAACTATAAATATTGGTTTGTTATCTTTTTAAGGTGTGAGATTCATAACATAAACCTTATTAATAAAGTTATTACACCTTATTAATAAACATTAAACTTTAATCCTTATTAATAAACCTTGCTAGACCTTATTATTAAACTTTAAATATTATTATTTAATTTTATTAAAACCTTCGAAAAAAACTTATTTTCAAATCTTATTAAATCTTACTTTTTTTAGTAAAGTTTAATTAATTTATTTTTTGGTAAGCTTGGGAGGTCCTCCTTTTTCGATTCATTTATAAGCAAATGTACACCACATAGATTGGCGAGTTGGCCTCAACTTTCCCATTGGGAAACAAAGTATGTTGGCCACCTATCTGCATTGTATGCCATCCAAAAACAAAAAAGTTCCAATCTTGCTATCCAAGCTATATATGTCATGTTTCATGACTAGACACAAGATTTCTATCTATACATATACTTGCATAATGAAAAGTAAAAGCTATCCGCATATAAAAAAAATTAAACAAGGGAGATTAACTAGCCATTCTTTCCTCCAAGGCCTATTCCGCAGGCGCAGGGTCTTAGGCATTTGATCCAGGAATCTCAGACAATTCCATGATACATGGGATGTGCCTCTCTAGTATGTCCAACCGAATATCTTTCTTGCAGAGATGAAATCGAATTTTCTGGAATTATTGTTTGTAGCTCGGCATACCTTTAAGAGAAACAACCATACCCACCGAGATCTGTTCCATAGCTTTGGCCAATATGCTTTTCATCAACTAATAGAGGCATAAGGTCTCTTTGAATTGGGTTATCTTTCCTCTGGTGTTGTTGAGGTTCGGAGCAAGGGACCTCCAATCTTCCATGTCCTCCTCATTCTCACTCCCCTACTTGATTTCCTCTTCCCATTCTCTAAAATTTTCCAAATACCTTCATTAGTACCTTCGCAGTATACCTCGACAGCTTCGCTGATAAGTTTCTCTACCAGTTTTATCCCCCTGCGAGGCTCGAACGTGCTTGGGTCCTTTTCATTTCTGGGCACCTAGGCTCGTCTACCACTATTATACGGGAATAGTGTCCACTCGGATGCTGCTATTCCCACTAAGATGAGTGGCTATCTTAGAAACAAACAATCAAAGTCTAATGTAGTTTCCTTTTATGAAAATAGATGAGAAGAGAACCAAGAAGACCAACCTGAGTCTTGTGTTTGATTTCCTCTCCTTCTTGATAGAGCTTCGCCGCTTCTTCTTTTTCTACCCAGCTTCAAAAGAACCTGTGGAATCATAGCAACATACTACTATCCAATAAACAAGGATCTAAATTCATAAATAATATAGGATTAGATGTGTATTAACCATATACATGCATATATAAACAAGTACACAAGAATATGGAAGGAAACAAGAATAGCTTTATTAAGATGAAAAGTAGCAAGAGGATTACAACCATGTGCTCTGACCCGGCATCATCCTCCAGCTAGGAAGCCCTTCTTCACCTCAAGCAAAGCTTAGATCACCCAACACTGTGAATGTACACCAGAATACCAACAACACTTCTCTATAAGATACAAAATTCCAGCCTCTGGATCTTTGTGATGAGGGATCCATATATAGATGATTACAGAGAGGTGAGTCATCTTTCGGGATCTTGATTAGTGTCTTCTCTATGATAATTCCTGCTTCCACTTGGAGAATGATGATCTCTTACTCATCCCTGGTCGAAAATGGAGAGGCAAGTGTCAGAGGGGAAGCTTCTGGAAGATTCCGTGATCTTCCACCTCGCATTTTATCCCTGCCATTTGTCCATTCCCGACCATCGCACCCTACAGAGGAGAAAATCAGTATGCATCGCACCCTGTACATTGGGAAGGTGGTATGCATCGCACCCTCTGCATTGAGCTTTCATTATGGTCTAGTTTTGACCATTTATGAGTAGTTTTCAGTGGAGAACCTCTGGGAGATGATGTAATCAGTTGACCTTGTTCCTTTAGGCAGTGAAGCAACACTTTTAGGGACTTAAGAGCCCTCAGTTTATGGACATTTGTGATTGGGGTTGAAGTTCCCAAAAATGTCTATAACAGAATTCTCCCCAGATGACATTTCAGAAACCAGATTTATCCTCAATACTTTGCAGTTGGATTCAGCTAACAATTTTTCCATGCCTTGGCCTTTTACTAGCTTTGTGGTCTTAATTTCAAGGTCAAATTCAAGGATTTTAGCAATCCATCTCCCTCTTCTTCCATCAGTATCAGGCTGGGTCAAAACAGTTTTAATAGCATGATTAGGGACATAAGTTGTATTGTGTGAATGCAGGAGATGGGTTCTAAAGATTTTAAGGTCTTGAATTAAGGCATAAGGTTGTTTTTCAATAATATCATACCTAAGTTCAGTGTCTCTCATGACTTTGGAAAAGAAGGCTATAGTTTGGTCATCACCATTTGTGTTCTTTTGTAAAAGTATAGTAGCTAAGGTTGTCTCGGATGCAAAAGAAAATATGCTAAAAGGTGAAGAATAATCAGGGCTAGCTAATGTAGGGGCCTCAGATATAGCCTTTTTGATCTGATCAAAAGCATATTTATCAGAAACTATCCATTTCACTTCATGGTTTTTCTTTAGCATATCGGTATCCTTAACTATCTTTGCATAATTTGGGATGAACCTCCTAAGAAAATAAATCTTTCCAAGGAAGGTTTGTATCTCTTTGTTATTCCTTGGTATAGATAGGGTCTCAATAGCTGAAACTCTCTTTGGGTCAATTATAACTGCCTCCTTGGAGATTATATTCCCTAGTAATTTCCTTTCCTTTACAGCAAATAAAGATTTCTTCAAATTGATGGATATGTTGAATTTCCTACACCTGTCAAAAACCTTGCTCAAGTGTTTTAAATGATTTTCATCAGAATCAGAGAAAATAGTTAAATCATCAAAATAAATGACAATAAATTCATATGTTTTTCCTACAAATGCTAGATCCATGGCTCTCTGGAAAGTTGCCCCAGCATTGGTTAACCCAAATGGCATTCTAGCATACATAAATGTACCCCAAGGTGTGGTGAAAGCAGTTTTGTCTTGGTCAGCTTGACTTACCATAATCTGGTTGTAACCAAAAAAACCATCTAGCATAGAAATCTTATTTGCACCTGAAACTTTCTGAAATAGATGATCCATTTTGGGCAATCGATAGTTATCTTTTAAAGATGACTTGTTCAGATTTCAGAAATCTACACATAGCCTAATCTCCCCATTTCTCTTTCTGACAGCAACTAGGTTGGCTACCCAATTAGAATACCTTAAAGATACTATGATATGAGCATCAAGTAGCTTTTTAAGTTCTTTCTCAATGGTTGGAAGTAGTATGGGATTGATTCTTCTTAGTTTTTGTTGAAAGGGTTTTGCTTCTAGTTTCAAAGGAACCTTATGCTCTATCAAAGATGTATCATAAGTTTTTAACTCATTATAAGACCAGGCAAAAACATCTTTGTAGTTTTTAAGAAGATTCAAGTATTGGATTTTCACATCTGAAGGCAAGGTGGATGATAATTTAATGTTTCTCACACCATCCAAAGTCCCAATATTGCATTCTTCGATTTCTTCTTCTGGTGAGTCAAAAAAGGGATTTTTAGAGACATTATTATTATCAAATAGTTTTTCCAAGGGAACCAATCCTTTAGGAATAAAATTATTAGATAATTGAATGATATCATGATCTAGAATTTTAGGATTGAATGAAGTTTCTGGATTTTGTTGATTTGATTCTTGAACATCGTTTTGATCTTCTTCAATTTTCATATTTGAGAATTCTCAATGACTTGAAGGAAAGATTTTAATTGTTCATCATCTTCAAAAATCTTCCAATGTTTAAGGTTATCAGGAATTAATGGTCTATACTTGACTTGAATTTGGTATTCTAACAATACTGGCTCAAGGATTTTGAAAGAGCTTGTTGAGACAACTAGTGAATCAGCATGCATATTTTCATCTTTGGGAATAGCAGTTATGTTAAATCCTTGGAAGAAATTTTCAATTGTGTCCCAAGCTTCATTTCTATAGGACCTAAGCCTTGGGTGTTTCATTTGACACATATTTATAACCTAATTCACTATAAGCTCAGAATCAGAAAAGACCCTCAAGTTTTGAACCTTTAGACTCTTAGCTAGCTCAAAACCAAGAAGTAAAGCCTCATACTCAACCACATTATTGGTGACCTCAAATTCAAGTTTACATGACTGAGTTATGTTTTCTTTATTTCGTGAAATTAAAGCAATTCCTATTCTTGCTCCTTTTGAGCAAAATTCATCAAGATAAAGTTTCCAGATATCTGATTCTACAACTTTAGGTTTGGAAACTATATTTTCAATGGTGAGTTGAGTGTTTGATGCATTTTTTGAAGATAATTAAAAGAAACCAAAATCCTGATCTACTACGTAGATAGGGTGGTTTTTTGCTTGATCAAACCTACAAATAGTATGAAGGAATCTGACTTCCCTATATAACCTTAAATGTTCACCTCCGTAGACTAGAATAGTAGAAAAATACATGTCCATCTGAAGTGATCCTCCAAGTTTAGCATGACATGATATAGATAGGAGCATGCCAAACTTGGCAGGAATATCAGTGACAACTATGTCTAAAACTATATTCTTCACAGATATTTGAGCTAAGGCGACAACTAGGTCTTTGATCAATCCTAGGCATGATACTTTCTTTGAATCAAAGGTGTAAAGGTCATGATAAGAACGGGCAACTTGTAACTGAAGCTGGTCCATAATCACCTTTGGCATAACGTTATGAGAAGCTCCAGAATCAAGCATGCATGTATACAAAAGGAAGTCATGAGCCTTTAAAGTTACATAAAATGGTGGAACAATTTCATTGATCATATCAGAACTAGGGCCAAACACTACCGAGGGCTTTTCATCTTGAAAACTAATAACATCTCCCTCAACATCTACACTAGAACACTGTATCCATTTAGACACTTGATTTTATAACCAGGGTTTTTGGAAAGTTCATTTAAAGGTATAGGAATCTTGACCCTTTCCAATTCCTTTTCAATATTAAAAGTTGTCAAAATAGTCTTATCAGATGAAGAGGTTTCAGTGGATGACTCTGTAGTCTTGGGTGTTGGAGTATGTGTTTGAATGGTTTTCATTGCAGGTTCCATTATAGTGGTAGATTTAGAAGGTCTACTAGGGCCTAACCTAGGTCTGAGATCATACCTCTGATTCAATTCTCCAATGAGAAATTTAGAGAATGCTAGGTATTTTGAGAGTTGAGGATCTCCTTGTTCTTGTTCAAAAGATTGAGGTGAAGATGAAGGAACTATTGTCATTTGTACTGTTGAAGAATCAATATTATTGATATCTTCAGTGATTAAAGGGCCTGTATCCTGTGATTGTTGATCATCAATCATCAAAGGTGGTTGAATGTTTTGGTCAGAACCTGGTCTCTAAATAATTTGCATTTGAGGAGTCCTTCAGAATTGGGTTTGAGCTTGCGGTCTGATAGTAGTTTGTTGAATAGTTCAAGGTTTTGTTTCAATTTTAGAAATCCTATTAGAAAGGTTTCTAAGTAAAGATGTAATTTCGTCAATTTTTTATCTTCAAGTTTAGATATGGAAGAAGATGAGTCATCAACCTTAGCTTTAAGTTTTCTTTCTTCTTTTTCTGTTTTAGTTTTAATTTTTCCATAAGCTTACCTATTGGCTTCTACCTCTATAGCATTTGTCTGCATATCTTCCAATGTATTAGAAACCCTTTCCCTTAGCATGACTGCAAAGTCATCATCAAATGATTTGGAAAATCTGACCTTTGCATCTGCTACTAGTGGTTTACAATCAGCATGCATTTTATGATAGAGTTTGTTAAATATTTTAATGAATTCAGCAACTGGTTCATCAAAATTTCTCTTCAATTCTTCAAATTCAGTGAGAAAGTAAACAAGATCTTTCTTTACCCCCCATTGGTTTTTAAAGATAGTTATGAGCTCATTCCATGCTCTGATAGAGTCAACTCTAAGCTGCCTAAATGAGATCCTAACATTTCCTTCTAAAGGTTTTACGGATAATCTTATATAAACATTTTCTTCTTCTATGTTCATATTGTTAGCAAAATCTAGGAAAGTTGATACATGATCCTCTGTTGAGGGACTTGTTTCTCCATTAAATCTTGGCAGATGTTTTAGATATACATCAGGGAAATTTCCCAAGTTTGTAGGGAGAACTAGAGCAACATACCTTGCTTGCACAATGGGTCGAAAAGCCATAACAACAGGAGGAGTATGGGGTGACTGAGTGTGTGATGATGAAGAAGAGGAGGATGATGAAAATGAAGATGAAGGAGATGAAGATGAATCGGTAAGGGTATTAGTATGTGGAGGAGATAAAGGGGGAGGAGATATCTTTGAGGATTTCAAAGGGTTTTTAATAACCAACTTCTGAACTCTTGGTGGAAAGTCTCCCTTATTATCAAACAAAGGATTCGAATAGACAAAAAATGTATCTTCAAGATTAGTAGAGGTTGATGGAATAGAATAAGGAGTTGGAGTAATGAAATCTTGAGCTTTGAATTCAGGTAAATGTAAACCCAATTCTTCCTCAGATGAAGGTGACTTGATAGGAATAGATGGGACTTGATATGACTCAAGTGATTGAATTAAAAAGGATGATTGAAGATCTACTCCTCTAGAATGGAGTTCGGAAACCCTAGGAGGTAGTTCAGTCCAATCAAGATGGGATGGCACAAATGAAAAGGGATCTACAGATGAGATGTCTTCAGGGTGTAAAGCTGAAGAAGAAGAAGAAGGGGCTCTACATCTTCTCCTTCAAGAGGCTCACCTAATAAGTCTTTCTGGATCTGGTAGAGGGTTAACAATGTTAGAATAAGAACGTGATCCAATATGCTTAAAAGGAGCCATCTTTGACCAGTGGAACCGCCAGGTGAAAGACTTTGACCTATATCCTTATCCTTTATTCACCTAAATGGAAAGGGAGAATCATTGCCCCTGGGAAAATTTAACATTCAGTGCTTCGCTCCCCGACAACGGCGCCAGTTTGTGTTGTCCTTTGAGATAACCTAAGGTCAATTGGATATGCCAAAGCATCTGTAATGTTTTGTTGATTTTAATGATTAGATGACCAGTGAACTATTTATAAACAAGTGCTTTAGACTTAGGTAGATCTTAAATAAAATAAAAGGTTTTTTTTACATGCACATGGTTATTTTGATTTTAGTTATATGGATAAGAAGAATGTGGATAAGTATAATTAATTTAGTAGTCACACTGAGTATTAAATCATTTATAAGGAGAAATCAATAAAATTGTGTTTCCTTGATCAACAAAATATAATTAAGCTATTACAGAAATGTAGTGTAATTTATCTTCAAAGAGGAATTTACAATAACAGATAGTTCTGCAAATTAATATCTTATATAAATCACAACTTCACAAAGGATTCAAAATGAAACTGATATTTAATTAAATTTTAAATCAGATCACTGTAAAAGAATTAATTTATATGAGGAAGACATGATGAATTAACAAGATGAAAACAACTCACTGAGAGACAGACCATATGAGGCAAATCTAGAATCTTTTATAATCTCAAAAATGTTCCAACCTAGTACAAATCTACTTGATAATTGGTTCAAGGGTTCAACCCTGAATACTTCGATAGAATGAAGTACTTAAACAAATTAAAAAATAATTACAATAAATGCCTGAGTGACACGACATTCTATTATTAACTTAGAACTAACAGAAAAAAGAAGTAATACTCAAAGGGAATGAATCAAAACATCTGGCCCTGCTTTGAAGGAGAACAGTTGCTAAGTGGCCACTATTCGAGTGTTGCGCTGGTGAAGTTGACCTATCTTTTAATCCTGAAACTCACACAATTTATCCCATCGCTTTTCATCTGTAATATCAATCTTTGGTACCTTACAGTAGATCTCATCTACTTCAGTATACCGAGCAAAAGTGGGTTTTACTGCAAAAATGTGTTTAATCTCATGTTGGATAAAACTTATGTTGTTGATAGCTTCATAAAAATCTCTCCCTCTCATAGAACCTTTGATGTTTTGAGACTTAGTCGTACCCTTAGCAATGTCCAGAAGCTTCTTCATGTAGTCTTCCCTGTTCATTAATTTTTCATTGATCACAAACAATGAAGGCAGACCTTTCTTGATCAATGCATCAATCCTAGTGAAAAAATTGTTAACTACTACTTCTAGAGTGTGAAACTTATCTGTCAGTTGCACAACCAAGTTCTTCTTTGTTAGAAATTTCTTCCCCTCTAGGATGGTTTCTCCCATCATCCACTCCTAGATCATCCAACTCATATATGTTTTTGGAGTTGAGGAACTTTATGATGCTGTTGGTTGTAGCAGGCATTTCTCCCAATTGAGCATTGATAATGGCAATGGTCTGCTTAGCCTTTTCCATGAGTTCCTTCTGTTCAAATATAATCTAGATACATGGCCAGATTTCATCTATTTCTTTGATATTATTCCATGTGATTTCCTTAACATGGGCCAGTATGTAGCCAATAGAAGACTCGGTTGCTGACTTCTTCCAGGCCTCTATCTGATTTTGAGCTCTCTGAAGCTCTATTGTATGAAAAAAATAAGTTTTCTTTTGATGATCCTCTAGAAGTTTCACTTGATCCTGCAACTTTTTTATCTCTTCAGTCTGGAGGGACATGTTTTGTATTGCATTTTCCAACTGATATGTAGCATCTCTTGTACTTGTTTTAGCAGATATTGTTGTAGGAATGGTTGTAATAGGAAGTGATTCCAAAGGGACAACAGTCTTTTTAGTAGCTTTCTCCATTTCTTTCATCAACTTCTTCATCTCTGTGTCCATTTGCTTCAACTGTGCAGTTTGCTCCATGATGAGCTTCATTACATCTGCATTTTGTGTCTCTATCTCTTCAATATCCTTGGCTAGAGGATCTTCTGTAGCTGGCAGTTTTAACTGCTTCCTTAATGTTGCTATGTCAAAATTCTTCTTCTTCACAAGTTCTTCTGCAGCATTAATGTTTGAAGGGCCTGAACCCAATTTGATCACCAAGTCCTCCAGATTTTTAATCTTGGTGTCTTTGACAAGTGCGGAGACTTTCTCCATCTTCAGCTGTGATTGGACATTTGCTAATGTAACATGCAGTTTAGACAAACTAAATGCAGTGTAGTGACAGTAGAAAAGATCATTTCCCTTGTCTACTTATGCATCTCCATTTGGTCAATGGGATGTATATCTTTTACAACAAACTCAAATGTTGACTTCTTGTAGTCTGATGTTGCCTTGGGCTGGAGAACTTGTACTTGGAGGAATTCCATTTGCATTTTTCCTTTTTCTGAATCAAAGGCTGACAGCAGCCTGCTTTGAGCACCAAAAGTTTGCTTCCAGAACTGATTATAGGTGTTGATCTTCAAGGCTTCATTTCTGAATTTTATCTCCTTGAAGATGTCCATTATACTCTTCTCTGCCTCTCCTGTAGTAGATGTGCTAGTCTGCATAAGTTGTTTCTGCTCTTGTGAAGTTGTAGAGGTAGTAGGAGACAATGTGGTCTGATCACCCACTAATGAGGAAACAAGTGGCTCATTAGTGGTGATAATTTTCTCCTACTTTGAGTCCTTTGGTGAGGCTTACTTTGGAACTAAGCTTGGTCTTCTTTCTATACATGATCTTGAATCCTTCACTTAAAATGTTAGCCCCTGAAGGGGACTCTTCTTCCCTAGTTCTATTGGTTGTTTTCTCTTGCATGGTAGGAGTCTGGATTGTAGATGATGATACCAATTGTTCCTCTGCCTCTTGTAGGGTATTCTCAACCCATTCTAGCTTATTTTTTTTATTTCTCTATCTTTGGCCTGGATGTGTGAAAGTAAGGAGTAGACTTGGTTTCTACTCTTAATTTAGAAATGGTCCCTAATGGATCATATGACTAGGCAAATATTAGGCTGAACTGCATTTCTTTTAATAGCTTATCTGCTTCTTCCCCTGCTGCCCTGCTGTTGCAAATGAAAGGACCAATCTGTGTCTTGATTTTGAACTGGGACTTCTTCTTGGTAGCAACAAATTGGATTTCATCCATGTTGAGCATTTGCCTTATATACTCCAGAGAAAAAATCCTCATTGGGAGGAATTTAAGCAGTTTTTAAGGTGCAAGATCACATGCAAAAATTTTCAATTATGTATAGTTTTGGTAGAGGTACCAATCCCCTATCTTAACTTAGTTTGATAGCTGCAACACCTTTCTTATTTCCCTATTGATCCTTGGTTCTACTCTGCTGCTTAGGAGACTGACTGTTGGATGAACAAACATTTCTGTAAATTGTTTATATGTATATTCCTTTTGTTCCTTCATCACTCGAGTAGTCCAAAAGATAATTAACTATTGGTTCTCTTCTGCATCTAGCTTTTGCAAAGAATGGTTGATGTTGTCTCCCTGAAAGTATAAAAACATATAAATTAATACAGAGGCATACTTGAATACCTCCTTAGTTGGGAATTTGATAAGTTGTTGATGAATTGATTCTACAAGAAATTCACTGAAGTTAAAGACAATGGAGGGCTTAGAATCAACAGAGAAAATAGACACAAATCCTATGATGGCCTCATCTACCCATTGATCTGAGTAGTAGCCAAGGAGATAGGAGACAACTATGATAATCTACTTGGCTCTCTCAGGGAAAATGGAGGGGTAAGGAGGATTTCTCTTTGGCAATGAAGCATCTCCTGTCAAGAAAAGTTCCAAGGTTTTGGACCTCTTGGCAAAGTCCAATTTCTAGTATAGTTCAATTAGTGCTTCATAGGCAAATGGGGTAGCATTCTCTACTATGGGAGCCTACATCATCTGGTCTATGGCCTGAGGAGTAATGGTGAACAAAATTTCTCCAGTGTGGGTAATGATGGCCCTTTAGCTTGGCAAATAACTTGTATGACATTTTCTAATGAATTCTTGGGTATTGTGGGTACAAGGAAAAATGTAGTGGGGTAAATTAGACTCATACAGCTGGATATCATCTGATTTGTCTATGTACTTGTCCTCGAGCCAACAATACATCTCAAAAAGGTCAAATTCACAGAGAGTTTCGTGAATATTACAGTCCTTGTCAGCCAAAGGAATGTGATGAAGATCAATGGGAGGATAGATCAGAGGATTTATAGGTTCCTTTGAGCCTTTGTCCTTTGGAGGCATCTTGCCTAAGGCTAAGAACAGGACTGAAAATTGGATTAGAGGCTTGACTATACAGAGGGAAATCAGGGTTTGAGGGCAAGAACATAAGCAATAGGCTAAAAACAGGTGAGCAGAGGGTGTTGATAGCGGGTAGAAACAATTGAAATTTTAGTCTAGTAAACCTGTAATCAAATCAATTAACAGTGATAATGCATTAACCTACGAAAGGGAGGTTTATTTAACAATGTGGCTTTTCCGTTGAAGGTGGCGTGGGTACATTGAACTAATGGCTAAATAGTTAATTGCTTAAAGGGTAATTCTAGACGGAAAGGTTATAATTGGATGGAGTTAACGGGCAAATGACGTGGCGGGAGCACAACGGGTAGGAGAGCGGTATCGAAAGTGAGGGAAAAATCTTTTCAGAGGGGGGGGAGTGGTTAACAGTTTCACCTGAAGGGGGTCCGAAAAATTGTGGCACTGACACGTAGGGGAGGGAGTGGTTTCATATACCCCCCATTTCAAACCCCCCCCCCCCTGGACGATAAAGTTCTGATGGTGAAGGGGGGCCGAAATAGCATGTGAGTCACCGGATCTTGGGAGACGGGTGGAGATCGAGCGTGATGTTGTGTAGGGTTAAATCGTGACATGATGGGTTATTTGTTGGGATCGGGAATTAATTTAATGAATGATATGGAATATGCGTAATGTATGTGGGGTGTTTAAAACTTAGGGATAAGTGGGTGGAGGGAAATGTGAGCGGAGGGGTAATGTTGGGCTTTTCAAACTTAGGGATAGGACAATACCAAAATAATTGATATATAACCTTAGAGAAAAACTAGTGTTGTGAAAATCGCGATAATATCGCGAGTTTTTCAGCAGAACGAAAATATCGCGAGTTTTATTCGAAATTATCGCCAATATTTTTTTTTGCCTGATGTTTTGGAAATTATCGCGATTTTTTCCAAAAAAATCGTGATAAAATCGGAAATTATCGTGGGCAGTCGGGGCAGCGAGGTTTTATAAGGGATGCTAAATGTTTGAAATGCAATTTTTTTTTAAAGAAACAAATAATTTTTGAGTGGGGCAGCTTAATGATCAAGTCTAGGCCCTAGTATTGATATGCTATTCATGGTAATATTAAATTCTTAAAGTAAAAGTGACGTTCTCCTTAATCTTCATTTTCATCCTTTTACTAAAAATTCTAACATTACCATGAAATGACTCGGGATGTTTGAGAGTGGTTCCGGCCTCATTGGATTTCATATGGAGAAAGTAGAATTTTAGATTTCATTCAAAATCCAGGAGACTTATTAGTTTTTCAGGATTTCAGGATTGGGAGATTGTAATGTTTCCATGTGACACCACCTGCCTGGGCTACCCCTGCCACCAGTAGAGGACGTGGTCTACCTCCTATAGCTCCTACTTCTAGTTCTTCAGCTTCTAGAGCATAGCATACTCCATTGCCAACTCCACCAGCACCAACATCTACATCTAGAGGGAAAGGGAAAGTTGTGGCATTTTCTCGCAAGAGGGGCAAAGGAAATCAATAAGATTAGACTTTAGTTATTTTATTCATTTTATTATATATGACATTATGACATGATGAAATACATTATTATATTTTTTGTTGATATTTTGACGCTGAGTTGGGACTCAGGAGTCAGGACTTACTATTCAGGACATGATTCAATATTATGTGTGATTTTAGCACTAGAAATGATATTAAACATCTTATATATTAGTTATTTTATCATATTTATGTGTCAATGTATTTATTTTATGTTTTAGATGGTTTAGATATTAAAAAAATTGAAAAAAAATGAATATTTTTGTACCAAACGATTATTTCCCAATTATTTCCCGATAATTACGATTTTTTCCGATTTTTTCCTTGCGCCGATATTATCCCAATAATGATTAATGCAACATTGAGAAAAACCTTTACTCCTTGCCTTTTCTTCTGCACATGAAAACAATATTTGATAATTGACTTGTGGTGCATTTTGACTAGTAGCCTGTGCATTTATAAAAACATGAAATGAAGCCTTTCTTTTCTTTTTGCTTCCCTAGCATTTTATTTTTCTTTTGCCTTGTTCGTTTAGGGAAGCTAACACCTAAAATTTATTGATATGGATGCTTATAGAACATTAAACTGGCCTAACATCTTAACTTTTCTTTCTTTTGCATCCATATCCTAACTTAACATTTCAAATTATTTTTGACTAATATACTAACTTATCAAAACGAAATAATGTTACAATAGTATGAATCCATCTCCAAGACATACATTACCGAGGTTCTCCTTCTCTAATATACATATTATGGTTTTCATACCTTCTCCATGGAGATGTCACAACTAATCCTTCTTGTTATCAGATGTTGATCATGTTATCACTCCTCTGGATCTCCAAGGCTGAGGAAGAGTCCAGCTAAGGTAACCACAGACCAATATTTTGACTTGGTAGCTAGCCCTACCAAGCCAGAGAGGGATCTCTCCAAAGAATCACAACCAAGAGGGATAGATAGATTAGGGTTTTACACTAGATATAGTAGCTCGGGGTTTGTTTGATTTGATTTGATTTGGGTAGTCATTGGATGAGTGAATTAGGTCAGAGAGTGAAATAAGTCAAGGCAAAAGAGAATCAAAATTGTAGACATCTGATGGGGAAAGGTAGGAATTTTACTTTATCACTTTGTAGTATAGTGATGAGATGGTTTAGACTAGTGAGGTGCTAAAAAGAGCATGAAGATCGTGAATTCTTTTTAAACTGAAGAAATGAAACAATCTATGATGATTTTCTCAAAACAAAGTATACAAGATGAATTCTGCTTATCACACCTTGAAAATCAAACATACTTAGAGTGAAATGAATCATGAGAGGTACAAAACATTCATATATATGAACCTGAAGAAGAAATAATATAAAAATGCCATGCCACAAGATTCCCACCAAAATAGCTGCAACCCATCCAATATATTCCATGCCAAAGTCTGAAACACTAATACAATATCCAATGGAGTTCAACCTGTAGAATGACTGAGAAATTACATAATATAGGCCTCAAACCAACTCATCCTAGCCTCAGGGGTCGAATCCATGAGAGGAGGAGCAGTTGCAACAAAACCAAACTGATAGCTAGAGTGTAGGGTAGTCAAAGTGACTCATCCCTAACTTAAGCAAAATTATTCATTACAAGCCATGTGAGGCCATTTACCTAATGTATTGCCCTAGGTAATAGTAAAAACATAATAATTACATCATCCTTATCAATTAAATCAGTAAAACACAAATTTCCCATAGGTAAAAATCAATTTGGAGAGAAACAGTGAAAATTTGGGCTGACTGTCAAACGCGCAGCGCCAGTGTCAAATGCGCAGCGCCATCTTCAAGTTGACTTTTACCTGCCTTGCTGATGTCCAAATCTAGCCCAAGATAGCTCATTGGAAATATTATCCTATCTAGTTTCCAAAGATTCCCTTGGTTTTCAAAATGGGCTTGATTTTCCCTTCCAAAATTCCTTTCTCCCATGACTACTCAAACGCGCAGCGCTTGGTCCAGAAATGAGGCAGAAACATGATTTTTAGGTGGTTTTTTGCCTTTTTCACCCACTATTTTTTCTTTCCAAGGCTGGAAACATGGTTTTCCTGGACTTCTTGGTCCTTCTGAATCCAATGGTGGTGGTCGTTCCTCCAAAAAGTGTGTAGCGCCTAAGGCGTTGTGCATTTGACCAAACTGTTGATACAAAAATTGCCTGAAAAAAGACAAGAAAAGCAAGATGACAAAAATTGAGTCAAGGGTCTTCAAAATTGTTCAAGAAGCTAATTTCTGAGGTGGCTAGGCATGGAGTGAAGCCTCTGCAAGTATATCAAGCTTCTTCTCCTCATGGTGAGTTAGGGCTTCAATTGTTGCCCTAGCAGCTTTGAGTGTTGCCCTTGTTATTTGGTTTCTTCGGCAATAATATTTTTCCATCCTTCTTTGAATGTTAGTGTCTCTTTTGGCCTTATCTAAGAGGCTTTCAAGATGGATTTTCACCCTCTCAAGCCAATGCTCCTGGTTCTCATTTACCATTTTGGCAAATTGCTCATTTAGGGTGAGCTCATTAGCTAGTTCAGCCTCCTTTTGTTTTTCTAGCTCCAAAGATATATTTAGGCCTCTAGTCCTTGGCATTTTTCTTGGCACCTATTCCTCCATCTGATCATTGTATTCTCCATATGCTTCATTAAGTAAGGTTGTAGCCTTTTGAGCCTCCCTCTTTGCCTTGATGAGTTGAATCTTCATGAACTCATGTTTGGTCTTTAAGTGCTTGTTTTCCTACTCATAGTATGTGATGATATATTTTTCCCTCTACAAATTGACCTGGAGTTCCCCTATGAGTGCTTATTTCTCTTTGAGGGCAATGGTTGTGCTTTCACTGTCATCATTTTCACTTAGGTCAACTAAGTGAAAATCTTGCTTTGTCTCATGGGGGTCCTCCAGCTGCTACTGGATCTCTTCCTCTATCACTTTTTCCTTGCCCTTTTGTACCTGCTTTGTTGATGAAGAAGGCAAGGCCCCTCCTACAATATGTGGTGAAAACACTTGCCTATGCCCTCTCTGATAAGTATGTGCCAAAGTACCCAAACCAACCCTTTTAAGCTTGTTGATCTCATCATGTTCAATGTGCTCTTTCTCTCTGCCTTCATCTCTGTTAGGTGAATGAATAGGCTCATGAAATGGTGATGATGGAGGTGATGGTGTGGCTAACTCATTAGATGAGGATGTATGATGTATGCTTTGATATGGAGGAATGGAGGTGGATGGATAAGATGATGAAGGGATGCTTTGAATATTTTGAGTAGATGCATGAGTGAATATGGATTAGCTATGAAGGTACTCCATGCAATGTTGAGTTCCTTGAGATGGTAAAGGACTATGATTTTAATGAGAGAGTGATGAAATAAGCTCTTCATTTGATCTTTGTATTCCCTCTTTTGGGCAATGTAGGCCATCTTCTCAACACTCTAGAAAAGATAGTAGGGTATATTGAGCATTTTTACCCTAGTGAAATGCATTAAGAGCCAGATATGATAAGAATAGACCCTAGATAATCTACCTTCACATGAAAAAATTTCATAATAATCTTCATCATTGGGGCATATATGTCAAGGAGGTGTGAAAAAAGGAAAATAGCCCCTTCTTTCATTTCGGTACCTTGTTTAAACCATTTTCCCCAACATCTGGAATACTGGTGGAAGCTGATATATTGGCAGTGGATAAAGTGAAATTTATACCTGCAAGAGTGACTTGGTTGTCTTAGATTTTAGAAATGAAGAACCTGGTCAACTCAGGATGATGTTGGACTGCCTCCACTTGCTCATAGAAATCATAACAACCTAGCCATTTGAAGGATGTCAGAGTCATAGGGGATACTAAGAGTTCCCTGAGGTTTGTGGGCTCAAAATTGTGTATCTAGCCTTCTCTATTCCCTGTCTTCTTCTATATCTGCTTCCTCTTCCTCACTATGTGGTTTGTATTCCTCCTCTGCGATGGTGTTTAGTATCAAACCCTAGGGAGGTGTAAGTTAGGGGGGGACGTAGTTTTTTAGGGAATAGTAAATGGGGAAGGGTAAATATGAAGATGATGGGTGAAGGGATATGTGTATTGGAGAGTGGTATAGGGTAGTAATATGATAGTTTGGGGATGGAGAAATTTGTTTGCAATATAGGGGTTTGGGAGTCTAAGTAATGTTGTATCACCCAGGATTTAGGGTTTTGGGACAAAGAGTTAGAGGGTATTTGGGATATAAAGATTGAGGGAAAGGGAAGGAGGGTGGAGGAAGTGTACAAAAGGGAATGAGAGTGGAAGGTAGTTTTTGGGGGAAATCTAGAGTTTAGATGTAACAATTAAGCTAAATATTCAATAAAACCTTTCAAACACTTAGGAATTGACTTGAGGAGGGGGGAAAGCACATCCCTTAGCTGCTACTTACTTGCATTGAGGTTGAAAGCATTTTGGAGGAGCTGAGGAGGTGACTAAAGCATTGTTGGACAAATGCACAACACCAACGCAAAGTGCGCAGCGCCTCAGGAAAACGTGCAATGCCTTAAGGAAACACATGGCGCCAGGTAAACGCGCAATGCCAGAAGAGAATGCACAACATTACAAGGAAACATGCAGCACCTGCCCTGTTTCAGCTGATTTTGCCCAGAACTGTGAAAAGGCTCTCTTGGGGTTTGCTCAATGCATCTAGGAGGAAAATGAAGCTAAGTTTGAAGCCAAGAAGTCCTTTATAGGTGAGTTAATTTGATATTTTGCTTTTCAAACCCACTTTCTAATGTTTCATTTGACCCATTTTTTAGTCTCTTTGATAATTTCCTTCTGAATTTTTTTCTTTGCAGGTGGATGATGCTAAAGGTTTGGCAATGTTCACTTTTTACTTTTGTTTGGATGATATTAGAAATGGAGTTTGAGTAAACAACTAAAAATAGTAACTTATTACATATGATAAACATAAAAGTACATAAATAAATAAAAATTATTACATCTCTCTTTTGAAATAATGAAATTCTTACTTAAAATCAAAATTGGAATTTTAGCAACCATGGTTACATGCTTGTAAACCCTTAGTTAACTGAAAAGGGGATATTATTTGCTTCTCTCTCATACTTTGCTAGCCTTATGCAGTGAAATGGTGTTTTATTAGACCTTGGAAAATGAAAGCTAGTGACCTAATGGGACCTTGAATGACTGAACTCCAGGTGGACTTGACTGACACGAAACATGATGAAATGAGCTTTTATAGTCAATGTATGTTCAGCAAGACACATGAAGGTGGGCCAGCAAATTTTGATTTTTGAGAGGGGAGGGGGTTTCAACTTGGGCTACCATCAGTAAGTAAATTTTTACATGATGACCTAGGTGTAATGATAAAAATTTCAACATGGGACACTAATATGATATAAAAGAGGAGTTTTGATCATTGATGGCATTATGCAAATATTGACTCTAACAGATCACTTACCTTATCTTATGTGACGCGGTAGGCAAAGTTACCCTATGGACAAGTGAAGGTGGTCTTATCTTGGTCCTTCGGGCTGACTTGGATCTGATTATACCCGATGAACCCATCTAGGAAAGAGAAAAACCTCTTCCCTGCCAGACCATCCAACACTTGATCTATGAAAGGTAAAGGGAAGTGGTCTTTCTTGGTGGCTTTGTCCAGTTCTCTGTAGTCCACACAGATTCTCCATTTCCCATTTTTCTTGGGTACCAACACCAGAGGGGAAACCCATTCACTATCTGAGATGGGGTAGATGAATCCTGCATCCAACAATTTTTGCACTTCTTCTTTAACAATGTCCTTGAGGGCTGGATTCATTCTCCTCTGATGTTGCCTGACTGGTTTACAGTCCTCCTTAATGTAGATATGATGGGTACAGACCGAGGAATGGATTCCCTTCATTTCCTTGTAGCTCCAGGCAAAGGCCTCCAAATGGCGAGTCAAGAGGCTACATAGCTTCTTTTCCTGAGAGGGAGAGAGAGAGGAACTTATCTTCAAAGTCCTTTCAGGGCCAAACTCCACATTATTAACTCTAGGAGTGGTCAGATCAATTGCACATAGGTCCACTAAAGCATTGGCCTAGGTATCTTCCACCAACTCTTCCAAGGATAGTGCACCAGGGGGAGGATTTTGGATTAAGTTCTCAATCAAATCGTCCTCAGTTGGAGGACCTCCCCTGGTGGCCTCTACTGTGCATAATGGTGCAGAGTAGACCTCCTCCTCTTCTCCTTCTTCCAACCAAAGGGGTAAGTCATGTTCTAGCAGAGGTTAGGCAGGAGGGTATAGGACCAGTTGTTTGGACATAGGCCCATTTTTGGTGGTCATGCTTCCGGCTCAACAGCTGATGTAAGCATCTGCAGTAGCCAACCAAGGCCTTCCCAAAATGAGGGGATATCCCATGAGTTTTTCCTTTGGCTGAAGGACCAAAAAGTTCGCAGGGTATTCCCAGGAGTCAACAGAGACCAAGACATCTTCCACAATCCCTTCAGGGGTCACGGTGGAGCGGTCTTCCAATTGCAACATTGTCGAGGTCTTCCTTAGGGAACTATGAAGGTTGAGCTTAAGCATGGTGTCCCTGGTCATCACATTAATGGCGGCCCCTAGATCAATCAAAGTATGGGGTATAACGGTGCCATTGATGTGGACATCAACTACAGGACTCCCAGGGTCCAAATACTTTGGACAGATTACTTGCCCCAACATGAG